>JAINUT010001191.1:0-63161 GCA_020205555.1 Panax stipuleanatus
AATGTATGTCAAAGATCACGATACATTTTAGTACTCCCAGGATGGATTGCAAACGGTGTGTTGTGTGCCTCCATCATGATTCTATACTTCATGACAAAATCGTTAGGAACACAAAGTCTGGAGTTGACTCGAAGTATTCCCTCTTCATCGATTCTTGCTTCTGGAATTGCACCTTCTTGCACCTTCTTCTTCATCTTCATCAGCTCCGCATCCGTAGCTTGAGCAGCTTTAACTTTATCAATCAAAGCTGGTTCTACGCGTATACTTGACATCATCGCACTCGTTCCCACATATAATCTTCTACTCAACGCGTCAGCTACCACGTTCGCTTTTCCAGGATGGTATTGGATAGTATGATCGTAATCTTTCAACAACTCAAGCCAACGTCGTTGCCGCATGTTGAGTTCCTTCTGAGTGAAGAAATATTTAAGGCTCTTATGATCCGTATAAATCTCCACTTTCTCTCCGTACAAGTAATGTCTCCAGATCTTCAACGCAAAAACGACTGCTGCCAACTCTAGATCATGAGTAGGATAATTCCTCTCATATTCTTTGAGTTGTCGCGAGGCATAGGCTATGACTTTCCCATGTTGCATGAGAACACATCCTAACCCTTTGCCCGAAGCATCGCTGTAAATAACAAATCCATCCGAACCAGATGGTATTGTCAGAACAGGTGCAGAAATAAGTCTCCTCTTGAGCTCTTGGAAGCTCTTCTCGCATTCTTCGCTCCAAACGAATTTCGTATCTTTCCGAGTCAACTGAGTTAATGGAGTAGCGATTCGAGAAAATCCCTCTACAAACCTCCGATAATAACCAGCTAAGCCCAGAAATTTTCGTACTTCGGTCACCGACTTAGGTTGCTCCCAGCTTTGTATTGCTTCAATCTTCGCCGGGTCCACAGATACTCCACCACGTGCCCAAGGAATGCTACTTCCTCAAGCCAAAACTCGCATTTCTTTAACTTAGCATATAGCTTGTTCTCACGAAGCTTTTGAAGTACCAACTTCAAATGATGTTCATGATCTTCACGGCTTTTAGAATAGATGAGAATGTCATCAATAAAGACAACAACGAATTGATCTAAATACTCCTTAAATACACGGTTCATCATATCCATGAAAGCAGCAGGAGCATTAGTCAATCCAAAAGACATGACTAAGAACTCATAATGCCCGTACCGTGTTCTGAAAGCAGTCTTTGGAATATCCTCAGTTTTAATCTTCAACTGATGATATCCAGAACGAAGATCGATCTTTGAAAAGAATTGCGCTCCTTGCAACTGGTCGAACAGGTCATCAATACGAGATAACGGATACCTATTCTTAATGGTGACATGGTTCAACTCCCGATAGTCAATACAAAGTCGCATACTCCCGTCTTTCTTCTTTACGAATAAAACAGGAGCACCCCAAGGAGACGTACTAGGACGAATAAAACCGATATCTAACAACTCTTGTAATTGGACCTTTAACTCCTGAAGTTCAATAGGAGCCATTCGATATGGGGTTTTAGAAATGGGCTTTGTACCGGGCTCAAGGTCAATAAAGAATTCAACTTCACGTTCTGGGGGTAGACCGGAAAGTTCTTCGGGAAATACATCAGGAAACTCATTAACAACGGAAATATCATTCAAATCTGATGTATTCTGATTTAGATCAGTGACATGAGCTAAGAAAGCTTGACATCCGTTTTTCAATAAACGAATAGCTTTATGACTTGAAATGATATTGACTGATTTTAGTGGTTTGGTGATTTGGATTCGCACAACAGGTTGATTAGGAATATGAAAATTAACAACCTTACGAAAACAATCAATTTTGGCATGGTAAGTGGTTAACCAGTCAATTCCTAAAATCACGTCAAATGCAAGTATTTTCAAAGATATAAGATCAACAGGTAAGGTAAGGGTACCAATCTGAATCAAGCAAGATTTGTAAACTGTAGATGTAACAAAGGTTTCTCCTAACGGAGTTTCAACAGATAAGTCAAAGTCTAATTTATCAGAAGTCAAGTTCAAATGTTGAGCACAAGCAGGTGAAATAAAGGAATGGGTAGCACCGGTATCTAACAAGGTATAAACTTCGCAAGAGTTTATGATCAGCTTACCCGTAATCACCTCGTGTGGATTCCTCGCGTTTTGGGCTGTAACGACAAACGCTCTTCCAGGAATCACCGACTTTGACTTGTCTGCAACCGCCTTTGGAATCACCACCCCCGCTGAGCTTGGTTTCGCTATAGGACAATCTCGAGCTATATGTCCTTCTTTTCCACAGTTGTAACATCCTTTGAACTGTTGTGGGCAGTTTGGGCTGATATGTCCCTCTTTCCCACATTTAAAGCATACGACCGGTGGTCGTTCTCCTCCCCTCGAAACAGTTGATGCTGGTGCTGATGTCGACGTCTTCGCGTTCTCATTGTTGTACCTTCTCTTCTTGAAATCTCCTCCCGATTCGCTTCTTCTACTATCATGGCCACGATAACCACCGGAGTGGTTACCGCTTCTGTCATACTTTCCTCCTCGCTGGTTGTCATTGCTCCGATGACTGCTGCCACCGGTACGACCTTGGTTGTGGTCCCTCGGTTGAACATAATCATTATCTCGTTCTAATAACTGGGCCCTATTTACTACATCCGAATATAAAGAAAATTTATGAGAAATGAGGTATTGACGTATTTCGGGTTTCAAACCTCTTAGAAACATCCGCGTCATACGTTCCTCATTCTCCACC
Organism: Panax stipuleanatus; assembly: GCA_020205555.1. Classification (NCBI taxonomy): domain Eukaryota; kingdom Viridiplantae; phylum Streptophyta; class Magnoliopsida; order Apiales; family Araliaceae; genus Panax; species Panax stipuleanatus. The sequence goes on from JAINUT010001191.1 coordinate 2,733, forward strand.
AAATGAGGTGCAAACCTGGACAGCTCCGCGAACTTAGCCTCGTACTGGGATACCGTCATGTTATTTTGCTCGAGTCTGATAAACTCTACTTCCTTCATATGACGAATACTTTCAGGAAAGTACTTGTCATTAAACAGTTTCTGGAACGCTTCCCAAGACATCTGGAGTGCGGCAGGCTGGGTACGCTTCACGGATTCCCACCAGTAATCTGCCTCTCCACGGAACATAAACGTGGCGAATGGAACCTTCTGTTCCTCTGTACATCCCAAGACATCAAATATCTTGGTAATTTGTTTAATCCACGTCTCCGCCTTGATCGGATCTGGCTTTCCCAGAAACTCTGGTGGTCCCAATTCTTTGAACTGCTTGGCAGTGACAGCTTGCGTGTTGTTATTATCTCCACCTGTATGTTGCACACGAGTCTCCCTCGTCTGATTTTGCATGAACTGCAAAAAACGTCTAAACATCTCATCGTTTATCGTCTGACCAGCGTTATTTTCAGGATGAACATTGCCTTCTTGTTGCACGTTCTCCTGGTTAACGATTAAAGGTGTCTCCACGGTCTCATTCACTTCGTTGTTAACATTCTCAGCAGCCATTCTCAAATACTGCCATAAAACAAGGGTTAATTAAACAAATCAACATATCACATATTAACCCTATGCTCCGATTGACCAATTAAATACCACATAAGCTTAGGTAGGACACACTAGAGAAGGATTTACTCGTCTCTCCCCTCCTAGTTCTATTCCCCGATCTCCGCCAGAGATCATATCCCTAAGCTCTGATACCAACTGTGACGCCCCCAGAATAGGTCCATTCAACCCAACCCATTCTGAGTCGCCAAATACATGGTACAGAATTCAAATACAAACTTTATATCATACGGTCGTGCAAAATACGACCACACAACTGTGAGTCTCAATACAAATATGTAGAAAATATTAAGATTCAAACTAAGTCCTCATTACAATTATTATCACACTATTTATCAGAAATAGTGAGGACTACTACTGCTCTAACTCGGACCATCACTCTGTCCCCCGACTAGGCCCCGCAACATTCTCATTTCCTGTAGAGGACAACAGATGAAAAGGGTGAGCTCAACTAGCTCAGTAAAGAATATTATGACTAAGATAATGAAAAATAAATTATCGTTAGCCTTCAACAGTTCAGATAAAATATTATTGATAACATGTTTTAGATCAATATTCGTAGCGGAAATAACCGTTCATCATCAATATTTTATCCCTGTAACATCAATCAATATTCATCTCATTAAATATTCATCTTTGCACTACAGGCCAAAGATATTCATTTGTATCATCAGTGGTCATGTTCATCTCAACACCTGTCATCTTTGCACTACAGGCCAAAGATATTCATCAGGTAATCATTCATCTTTGCTCTACAGGCCAAAGATATTCATCAAGTAATCATTCATCTTTTAGGACTGAGGATGATGAAAAACATTTAAAAAAAACGAATCCAGTGAGATAAAAGACAAAGACTAAGGATTCGTATTTTAGTATATCCAATTCAAAAATACCTCGTAATAATCAATTATGGAGCAAAATTCAAGAATAGAGCTCAAAACTTGGATACAATCAAAGATAGTAACCTTAACAAGCAATTTGGACAAATAGAAGAAAATTTAATTTTTTCGTGAATAGTGCCGTATACGTGAATAGTAACCCCGACGGAAAAAGTAAGAATTTCAACATAAAATCCATGACAATATTTCTGTATAATGATATTGAAAAGAATAATATCATTTACGAAAGAAAATAGCATCCCTTACCTCAAAAGAATAGTCCCTCTGACTGGAATATCGGATATAATACCGAAAGAACTTGCACTGAATAGCAACACTCAAAGTATAGAAATACTCACAAAAATACGCTCGATATTATAGAGAGAGAAAACTTCTGATTCTGGTGTGATTTTCAATTCTAACCTAAGCACCCTATTTATAGGAAAAGCTTAGGATGCCAAAGGAGACTAAAATAATAAAATAATAGATTTTTTTCAAAATTTCCGCCGCCTGGCGGCTAAAATATTTTTCCAACAAAAGTGGGGCCCGCCCATAAAAAATATATATATTTTCCGAAACTTCAATAATTCATAACAAATAGCCCCTTCGTCAGAAAAATACAAATTCTATGTCCTTTTATAGGAAATTTAATTCTCTACAACTTTGCAAAAGGAAGTTTTTCCAAATTCCAAACATAAATTATCCGAAATCCAAAAACAGATGATTTCTCACACCAAAATATTGATAAAAACTCACCAGCGCCAATTCCTTCTTTAATATCCACAAAATAAATATTTTCTTATCATATAAATCAATAATTAATTATTCACAAATAATATTATAGAACTACAATATTAACAACCAGGTCGTTCCCAGGACAGAGGGGGCCTTTCGATAAGGACTTCTCCTTACTGGCGCGCAATTAAATAACCCCTCCTAGACAGAACTTTCTTAGACATTGTCAATAATGCTATCTAATAATATTATTCAAATAATATGAATTATTGAGTTGATAACGTGAAATACTGTGCAACGACAATTATTGAATCAATACTACAAAATATCAACTGTAGCCATTATTGAATCAATCATATAAAAATAGCAACGTAGCAATTATTGAGTCAATAAAATATCAATGCAGCAATTATTGAGTCAATAATATAAAATATCAACGTAGCAATTATTGAGTCAATAATATAAAATATTGAACAGTAATTACTGTAACAATAATTGAGTAATGGCTTCTCACGTAAGACTCAATAATTCGAAATACTGTGCAATACCGTGTGCTACTATGAAACACCGTGTATCACTGTATTTTAACCACCGGGTATTTCAACAGTACTAACGGTAACAACCACGCCGTTATTTTGTAAAAAAGTTATTTCTGTCGCTTTCTATATCCGACAGTTATTTCGTTGTGGGGGCCCACAAATAGCTGCGCCGTCGTACGAATATTCCCCGACAACAAGAATATTCCACGACCAAACGAATATTCTCCGACAACAAGAATATTTTATAACCACTTGCTCATTTTAAAAATGTTTGCACATTTCACCCATAACTTTCGTATTTATCAAAACAACACCTTACTGTTTCGAAATAATATATAAAGAAAATTAAATCTTTATTCATAAAAGTTGGGGTCTTACAGAAACCCTTAATCTTTTAGACTCCTTATTGCTCCGGGCTCCATCCGAGAAATAACCTTCGGTATGGGCCTTGCAAAGTGGTCTGAACCCCGGCCCGAAGGGTTTGGTAGTCCGATCCCGATCATCATCTATTTGGTCTAGACTCCTGCCCGAAGGGCTTGGGATTCCGACCGCGAACATCATTATGTCGGTCTGGGCCCCGGTCTCGTGGGACTAGGTTGCCCGATCCGGATACTACCAGTTGGGTCTATGTTTCGGCCCAAAGAGCTCTGATACCCGATCCCAAACTCTGCTACTCCAATACTGGCTTCGGCCTATTGGGCCCGGTAAGCTCCTCTCGGCCCAGGCCTTCTACCCATGTAGGGGTCGGTGGATTATATCCGAACAGTAGAAATTATAGAAAAATTCTACTTAGTACATATCTTTTTAAAAATATTATTACTATGTAGTAATATTTATTCACGTAATTGAAAATCAAAAATGAATGTCGCAATATATATCATTACCGAAAAAAAATATATTCTTTGAAATGCATCTCATAATTAATGGATATCCCTTGGCATCTACTGACCTACACTAACAATAGTTTTGATTTATTTTAATGTTGATAAGATTTTTATTGTGGCGTACATTAAAGCAGACACGTAAGCTGATATGTTGGGAGATTGTATCAAACATTTGAGGTTTCTTTTCCTCTCATAACAATGGTTTCTTCTCTCTTCTCATCATCCCCCCCACCCCGCACCCCTCATCCCCCATCATTATCTTTATCTCCATCAAATTCCTACATTAAAGTTGAGAAAATCTAATTCTTTTAAAATTTTACTTAATAGATTAATTTAATTACTCATAGTGGATAGTGAAAACGACATAACTAAAAATTCATTTATAGATATATTGTCATTTTTATTTTTGATATATATATATATATATATATATGTCGAATTCATGTGTATAATTATAAATTTTATAAATTGTGACATAATTAATTTTGTGAAGATTTTGTTGGGCTACAGAATGGAAAAAGTGTACTTAATTTCTTGCAATATATATGTTAACGTCAAGATTTCGCCACGCGCTTCAATCACCAAAACGCGCTTCAATTCTGCACAGTAAACACGTCAGCACCGGATCTCGACGACTTTGGGCCGTCGGGGATCGCTCCGGTGTGAGAATAAGTATATGCTGGAAAAAGGATTAACAATGGAGGTTGTGTATTCTAGTGTCTGGTGAGAAAAATGTTCAGTTACCCCCTTGTTATGATACTCCGTAGCCTTATATTATCTCACCAACTTGCATGTTTTTCTCCGATGCTTATTTCAGTTGCCTGCATGCAGGCTTTACTATACATTGCTCTCCACCCAGTCAACATTATGTCAACTCCTTATTAATGAAAGTGGCTTAAGACGGCTTGGCCCATCACTTCAATCAGCCGCCTGCTAATCCCATAGATTAGGGATAATCTTTAGTCCATAAGCTGCCACCTGTCTTCCATTACCAGCTCCAGCCCAAGCTTTATATAAATTATCATTTAAATAATAACCTCCTACTCCAAGGATAAAAATGGGTTTGACCCGGAAAGCCTAAAATAAGTAAGATCCGACCAGTCCAAATAATCGCGGCCCAACATTGCCCCTAGTCTTTTATTAAACAGTGTGTTTGATGAAAGAGTATAGCAGCCCGGCCCAACCACCAAAAAGAATTCAAACAGATTCGGGAAAGCCCACTCAATTGAAGGCCCATGGCCAGATACAGATCCCCAAAATCTAAAAACACACGTCGACCCTTCAAATTCAAAAAAGCAATCGACGGTTTCTCCAATATCAAGAACAGACGCCAGCCTCCTTCATCATTATCTCCATTTAATGTGCAGCCTTTGGGTTTCGAAAATGACTGAACGGACACCATTATAAAACCTCCAAGCCTCCAACTTAGATAGCTTTACCTGTTTATTTGAATCTCAAGATATTCTAGCTTTCTTCTTCCTTCAGTTTTTCCTTTCTGTAAATCGTCATCAATGGCTGCACAGAACCCCGATAACTCCATCCCATCCTCTGAAACTCCTCCAGCTTCTGTTTTGATCATTCCAAACCCTAGTTAGACACTCCCGTCCACAAACCCTAAGTTAAAACCTCCATCCAGTAAGAATCCATCCTCTGATATTCCCAAAGAAACCCCTCCGGAGCCCCCCTTTGACTTTACTGATGCCAAGCGATTCGTTCATGCCAATACCCCTTCTAGAATTGCCGAAAACGAGATTCTAGCCATTCGAGACCGATACCAGATTCCACCTAACAATCAATTGCGAGCCCCTTCCCCGATTGACCGCATGTATCATTGTCCCGATGGTTATGTTGCCATGCCCGTTACTCTTCTGGAGAAAGGACTCCGCTTCCCTCATCATGCCTTAATTCGTTCTGAATATGCTAGGATTTCTGGGGGTTGGGCTGGCCCAACTGGTCCCCAACTCTTACATTTATATCCTTGCATTCGTGGTATGGTGCTTCGAGCAGAGCATCCCACCATCCATCGATTTCTTCTTTTCCCTTTTCGTGGTGGGCCAGTCCAGAGAGAAAGGTTTTAAGGAGCTAAGCAAACCATCCAGCGTCAAGATCGAAAGAAGGTCCTTGATAGACACCCCCTCAAGCAACCAAGGGTGGCATAAGGACTGGATCTTTATCAACGAACCGGACATTTCCTCCATCCCTGATTGGACCACTATCCCTATTCTTTCTCCAGACTTCGGAGACCTCACACAAGAGCGGGGGAACGAAATGGTAAAGCTGCTGAACAAACTTCCTCTGAAGGAATGGAGCTTCGGACTCTTCGGCAAACAGGCTTAGTTGTATGACCACAAGTGTAAGTTTTGAACCCACCCTTTATGTAAATTTTTTCAAATTTCCTTCAATAATTATTCTGAAGTATTACTTTCTATCTTCTGCAGTATCTCTGATTAAGCCTACTTCCATTGATCGAATGGATTTAGAGAAATTCCTTTCTGCCAAATCTGCCCCAGCTTCTACCGAAGCTGAAGACCCGGAGGCCCAAACTTCCGAAGCCCAACACATGGATCCCCCTACTGCTGAAACACAAAATGTAGAAGCCCCAATAAATGAAATTCCAACCACCAATCTTACAACAAATGAGCCAACTCCCACCGAAGGGCCAAGTAGAGCCCGCAAGAAGGAACACGCTGCCAAGAAATCAAAATCTGTTCCAACTCCAGTTCTCACTGAAAGTCTCTTGGATATGCCGATAGAGCAACGCACCAAAATCATCCACACCAAAAAATGAAAAGCCAAAGTCAAGATTATCCCCCTCACCACCGAAGAGTTAAGAATCCCGGCTAGACAATCCCCCCCTCCATTGGCTGAAGCTGACGAATTCGAGGCAAACCCCAGTTTTCCTCTTATTCGAAAACGAAGAGCTGTCTCGGATGATCAACCGACTTCACCTCCCCCTAGACAACCGACACCTTCACCAAAACGAGCAGCGCCCCCTTTATCATCTTTCTATGGTTCGAAATCGGGGGTTCCTCGTTCACCCATTTTATGGTCTGATCAAAGGGAAGATTTTCCTTTACACCTTTACAATTCATTTGTTCTGGATACCGACAATCATTGCTTCGGTAACGACTCTGTTTCTGACTTGCTCGAAGAGGGCATGATTAATCAGGCTAGAGTAAGTACATCATATGTTACCCATCTTAGTTCATGGATATTTTCTTGAAATTTCTTCTAACTTCGAATAACTTCAAGCCAATGGGTCCTTCGGGCGTGTCCACCAAAAATATCAAGAGGTTGATGCTGATGAAGAGGCGGCCCGAAAGGAGAACGCAATTCTGAAGTCGGCTTTAGCGAAGGAGAGGAGCGAACATGAGAACATCTGCTTCAACTGTAAAGGTCTTCAAGGTGATCTTGCCAAGATGAAGGAACAGCTAGCGGCAGCCGAAGCCCTCCAACAAATGACTGTTGAACAGAATGAGGGATTGCAACGGGCCAACGAGCAAGTAATTCAAAATAACCGAGGCCTGACCCAAGCAATCATTAAGGCTAAGAGTCCGAAGAACGAAACTTTGACCTTCGGGGCAAGGTCGAAAAGGAACTTCGTGACCTCAAACTGGCTGGCCCCCCACTCACCGACGAGCTCCGTCAGAAGATACAAAATAAATACCGCAAATCTCCCGCTCTGACCAATGAGATAGTTGAAATGTATGCTGAGGGCTATGAGGCGGCCCGGAGTAAAGGCAAATCGAAACTGGCCGCTGCCTCCCTCAACCCAGCTCTCTTAGATTCTTCCAAAGATGAAGATGAAGAATAGTGCCGAAGACCACCTATCTTTTACCTTACTTTATTTTTATGAACTTTGTGAAAATTTAATCAGTATCATGACTTATATCTATTTTAATGAACTTTATCAAAGCTGTAATTTCTTTTTCTTCATTTATAAAATAGATTTTGTTCCTTATTACTCCTTTTCGTTTCGGATTATACTGTTATTTAAACAATATATAATTTGAACTCAACACTTCAAATAAAACCAAGTAATAATGTAAGACGAGACTTACTTATTTTTGAAGAACACTATACGCCATTGTTAGAATTAATAACTCACCGATCTTTCAATAAGAATATTAGTTCCGAAGAACTTGTAATGTCATCCAGCCTTATAACAAATTGGTAATCCCGTTCTCTCCGAGAGCCGAAGGGGTTGGACTAGAAATATTCACTTCGCCGTCCAAAGGAATCCAACCTTGTTCAGTTAAAAATATATTTTACTTCGCTACGAGGAGACGAAGGGATCCAACCTTATAACTTGGTGAACTTGTTCTCTCCGGGAGCCGAATGGGTTTGACCAATAATAGTTCGCTTTGCTACGAGGAGACGAAGGAATCCAACCTTATACCAAGCTGACAACCTCGTTCTCTCCGAGAGCCGAACAGGTTCAACCCAAAAAATATTCCTCTTTGCTTGTCAGAAAGTCGAAGGGATCCAACCTTATAACTAGTGACCACGTTCTCTCCGAGAGCCGAACGGGTTGGACCATCAATAGTTCACTTCGCTACGAGGAGACGAAGGAATCCAACCTTATACCCAGCTGGCAACCTCATTCTCTCCGAGAGCTGAACAGGTTCTACCCAAAAAATATTCCTCTTCGCTTTGTCAGAAAAGTCGAAGGGATCCAACCTTATAACTGGTGACCACGTTCTCTCCGAGAGCCGAACGGGTTGGACCATCAATAGTTCGCTTCGCTACGAGGAGACAAAGGAATCCAACCTTATACCAAGCTGGCAACCTCGTTCTCTCCGAGAGCCGAATAGGTTCAACCCAAAAAATATTCTTCTTCGTTTGTCAGAAAGTCAAAGGGATCCAACCTTATAACTGGTGACCACGTTCTCTCCGAGAGTCGAACGGGTTGGACCATCAATAGTTCGCTTCGCTACGAGGAGACGAAGGAATCCAACCTTATACCAATCTGGCAAACTAGTTCTCTCCGAGAGCCGAACAGGTTCAACCCAAAAAATATTCCTCTTCGCTTGTCAGAAATTTGACGGGTCGATCCAACCTTATACCATTAAGAAGAAAAGCCATTATTGGAGAAAAAAGCCACTTTTATTGATAATTGTCGTCGTAATTACAGACTTTCGGACTTTGACATTGGCTCTATTGAAAATATTTACGGAGTCTTTCAGCATGCCAAGTGTTCTTAATTTCAGACCCATCTAAGGCTCGCAACCGGTAAGTTTCGGGTTTCGGTATGCTAACAACTTCATAAGGGCCCTCCCAATTTGTCATGAGTTTACCCATATTTTGAGGTGTAGAAGCCTCCACTTCCCAAAGAACAAAATTCCCAACTTTAAACCTTCGAATTTTTACCCTTTTGTTGTGTAGCCAATTTTACCAAGGCTGCCTCCCTGACTTCTTTGAGCAGATCTAAATTGGCTTTGAGTCCCTCATCGTTGTATATTTCTTTAAATTGACTAACACGAAGACTTGTAGACCCAATTTCCATCGGAACTAGAGCATCAGAACCGTATGCCAGTCGAAATGGCGAGTCTCCCGTCGTAGTTCTTGGCGTAGTCCGATAAGCCCATAACACACTGAGTAATTCTTCGGGCCATCTACCCTTTGCTTCGTCTAGTCTTCTTTTAATTCCATTTAGGAGTATTCTATTAGTCATTTCGACTTGCCCATTAGATTATGGATGAGCAACCGAAGTCTTCCGATGCTGAATTCCAAACTCCTTCAAGAATGCCTCAAACTTTGACCCCACAAACTGGCGCCCATTATCTGAAATTACCACCATAGGAATACCAAATCAAAACACTACTGGCTCTTTCAGAAACTTTAAACATTCCTGCTCCGTAATCAGTCGAAGTGGTTTCGCCTCTACCCACTTAGTCATACAATCAATCGCCACTATAACAAAACTGACCTGACCTTTCGCTTTTGGAAGTGGACCTAGTATATCTACCCCCCAGACAGCAAAAGGTATAGGAGATAAAATCGAATATTGCTCTTCTGATGGCTAATGTGGGATCGGACTATTCAGTTGGCACTTCTGGCACTTCTTCACGTAATCGGTAGCCTCTTTGAAAATAGTTGGCCAATAATACCCCTGACGAAGCACTTTATATGCTAGTGACTTCGCGGCTATATGATCACCGCAAATACCTTTATGAACCTCCCGAAGGGCATATTCAGCTTCAGAAGAAACCAAACACTTCAGCAATGAAGAGGAATAAACCCTTCGATACAGATCTCCATCAATAAGTACGAAGTTTACACTTTCGTATTTCACCTTCTTTGCTAACATCTGATCCAAAGGTAGTGCGCCATCTGCCAGATAGTTTATATATGGTGTCATCCAACAATTAGATCGCTCGACGCACATTACCTCCCCGTGTTGCATGCTGGGCTGCTTCAAAACCTCCAAGTAAACTGGTCCATCAAAAGCACTCGATTTAGTTGTAGCCAATTTTGATAAGGAATCGGCATTTGAATTATCAGTTCGGCCAACTCTTTGAAACTCGCAAGAGTCGAAGTACTGAAGCCGATCTTTTAACTCTGCAAGGTATTTAACCATTTTCGTGCCCCGAGCTTCATACTCCCCCGAAACTTGTTTGATGACCGGCTGAAAATCACTGTAAATAATCAACTTCTGAAACTCCAAACTCTTGGCCAGACGCAACCCTGCTAGCACCTCCTTGTTATTCGTTGCCCTGAATTCAAATCTGACAGCCTGCTACACTTTGAGTCCCTCCGGACTCGTCAGAATGATACCAGTGCCACTAAGGTCTGAAGTAGAAGATCCATCAACATATAATGTCCAAGAATCGTGCACCTGCTAAAGTGTAGCCACTGTTTTCGTAGATCCCTCCACTTCGTTCTGACTCCCATCAGCTTCGGAAAACGAGCATTCTACCACAAAATCGGCCAAGGCTTGACCTTTAATAGATGTCCGTGGATAGTATTCTATGAAGAACTGAGATAATTCCATCGTCTATGCAGCAAGTCTCCCCAAAACCTCTGGCTTTCCCAACACCTTCTTCAGTGGCTGATCTGTGTATACCACTATTACCCGACCTTGGAAGTACTGCTGAAGCTTTCTACTAGCAATGACCAAAGCAAAGGCAAACTTCTCAAGGTTTGGATACCTTGTTTCTGCGTCCCTAAGGGCATGGTTCACATAGTAAATCGGGTGCTGTTTACCCCCAACTTCACGCACCAAAACTGCTCCTACTGCCAATGAACTTGTAGCCAGATACAAACATAAAGGTTCAGCAGGAACTGGCTTCACCAACAAAGGTGCCGAAGATAAATACCTCTTGATTCCTTAGAAAACTTCCTCGCAATCCGAAGTCCACTGGAACGTCTTCGCATTCTTCGACCCTTTCAATGTGTTAAACAACGGCAATCACATTTCTGCCGATTTAGACATGAACCTCCGCAACGATGCTATTCTACCAGTCAAACGCTGGACATCCTTGTACGACTGTGGGGATTTCATGTCCAAGATAGCCTGGATTTTCTTTGGATTAGATTCGATACCCCTCTTGCTGATCAAATATCCCAAAAACTTTCCTGCTCCCAGCCCGAAAGTGCACTTAGTCGAATTTAGCTTCAAATCATAATGGCAAATTGTCTGAAAACACTCCTCTAGATCGTCCAGATGACCATGAACTGACATGCTCTTAACAATCATATCATCAACATAGACCTCCATATTCTTCCTGAGCTGCTTTATGAAGACGTGGTTCATCATTCTCTGATACGTTGCTCCCGCATTTATCAAACCGAACGTCATCTTCTTATAGGCGTATACCGATCGATGGGTAATAAAAGCTGTCTTCGGGATATCTTCTTTACACATGGAAATCTGATGATACCCCGAAAAGGCATCCATAAAGCTTAGCAAGGCGTACCCCGAAGTTGCATCAATAAGCTGATCAATGTGGGGTAGAGGATAGAAGTCCTTTGGGCATGCCTTGTTCAGATCAGTGTAGTCTATACAAACTCGCCATTTTCTATTATGGTTTTGTACCAGAACCACATTTGCCATCCACTCCAGATAATCAATCTCGAAGATAAAATCTGCAGCCAGCAACTTGACGACCTCTTCGTCAATTATCTTCTGCCTCTCCGGTGCGAAAATCCTTCTCTTCTGCCGAACTGGCTTCTTAGCTGGATCCACTTGCAATCTATACTCAGCCACTTTCTGACTCACCCCAGGCATGTCACTAGAAATCCAAGCAAAGACATCGGCATAACACCGAAGCAATTCCATCAGATTTATCCGAAAAGGCTCTGGCAGTCCTGAACCGATTTTAACAATTTTCTCTTTCTTTCCCAAAATTAACTCGTTCTCTTCGGTCCCCCCTGCTGGCATGACTAATGGTTCCGTTCCGCTTTCTGTAAATGGTTCCATTTTAATGGCCATGGTCTGTTTCTGTTTGCTACTCCCACTCCCGAAGTGATCAGAGCATTTCGATAACACCTCTTCTCCAAGTCCAGATCTCCTGCCACTTCGCCAACTCCATGGGGCGTAGAAAACTTAATTTTGAAGTGGGGAATTAAAGTAACTGCCTGCAAAGCTGTTAAAGTAGGTCTCCCTAAGATAGCATTATAGGCAGAATCCACATGCACAACGTAAAATTTACATATAATTTGAACTTGTTGGGGAGCCGTTCGGAAGACAACTGGAAGCTCAATGGTCCCCGCCACTTTGACTGGATCATTGCTGGAGTCATACAAAGAGGCCTCCTGCCCAATTTCCATCTTCTGACCATCCAAAGGCATTTTGTGATGTGCATGACCATATAGAATATCCACCGAAGAGCCATTGTTGATCATCATCCTCTTCATGTCTACCGAACCAACTTGTGCAGTGATCACCAGAGCCCCTTCGTGTGGTTCGATTGGTTCCGAAGGGAAATCTTCATTCGTGAAAGAGATCACGGAACCCGGGTATGCCCTTTCAGCCTTCGGAGGTTTATCTGTCAGAGTCATCACAGAGTCCAGGTATCCCCGTCTTTTTTTCCCTGCAACCTTGCTCATGTTACCCCCGGAGATCACATCTACAATATGTTTTGCCGCCTGGTTCTGCACTGGTTGAACCGGCTGGGCGACTTGCACTAACTCCCTATTCTTTGGTTATTCCCTCTGCTGTTCTCGCCCTGCTACATACTGTACCAGAGTACCATTTTGAACTTTTCTCTCAATGAACTCCTTCAAACTCCAGCAAGAATTCGTATCATTCCCGACCGCTCGATGGTAGTCACAATACAAAGCAGGATCCCCGAATCCTGACCTGGGATTGTTTCTAGGTGGTTCGAAGTATGGTTGGTTCTTTATCTGCTCCAGAATAGTGGCCTGATCTGTGTTGAGCTGCGTGTACACCTTATTCACCTTCTGAGTTGGGACGGGCGGACGATCTCCTCGGGGTGCCCAATTATTGTTATACCTCTTTTGATTCCCTTCGAACCGGTCATTACCGCCATCATTCTTCCTCTGACTACCATCTGACTTATCCTTGTCTTTCTCTTTCGCCTTCTCCGAAGAATTCTGCTTCAAGCTAGCCATCGCCTCTTCTACCACGATAAAACCTTCTGCTTTTTCAAATGCTTCGGCTAAGCTCTTTGGATGTTTGAACATCAGTTTCTTTACTAGTTTTTCTGACTTTACCAAATCCAAACCATTTTGGAATAACCCTACTGCCTGAAGATCGTTGAGATCAGAAACCTGCCCCACAGCTTCTCTGAACCTTTTCATATATTTCTCTAGAGTTTCACTCGGGTACTGTCTTACTTGAGCCAACGATCCCGTGGGCTTTCCCCTTCTCTTATTGCTTCCGAACCGGGCATGGAATTTGTTACACAATTCGACCAAGGATGAAATCGAATCTGAAGCCAAAGTTTCCATCCACTGCCTTGCATCCTTTCTCAACGTCATCCCAAAGGTCTAACATTTAGCTGCGTCTGAGTAGTCGTAATAATCCATCATCCTCTCAAACGCCTGACTATGGTCGTACGGGTCCCCAGAACCATCATAACTTTCCATGTGGGGAAGCTTCTTACTGGGATCTGCCTTCTCCTTTAGAATTTCAGAAGAGAAAGGAGATGCTTTCTTACCCGGAGTCTCTTTCCCCTGCTGAACTTCTGCCAACTACTTCCGAAGTTCTTTCATTTCTTTTTCCAGGTCCTCCACTCCTTCGGGCGGCGAAGTAGCTTCCTTCTTTGGGGAGCTCTTCTTCTTCTGTTCATCCCGACCCCTTTCATCCGAACCAGATGTTTTCGAATCACTTCGGCCGAGACGAGAATCTCTATAACGGGGTACCCTCTTCAGATTATCCGGAGAACAATTCCTCGGCCTGCTTCGATGCCTATCCCTCCTTATATTCTGACGATACTCAATACGAGGCATCTTTTTCAAAGCTTTGGGAGAATGCTCTGGTGACCGACTTCGTTTTATGTCAGGAGAATGACTACGAGACCTGCTTTCAGACTGCCTAGAATCTTCATCCCTTTTGGCTCTTCGACCTAATGACCTACCCCGTCTTTCCGGTCGAGTGTAGCTGGATGCTTCATCTTCTTTCTCAGCCACAAGGACCATCTGTTTGGAGATATCCTCCCTCTGCTGCAGAAGTGCTTTCAAAGCCGTGTCGGTCTCTTGTGCCATTTTTGCCAAAGTATAAATTTTGTCTGCCTGACCTTCTCGGTGCTGGGTTCTAGGCGGTGTGCCTACCATCCTTTTCCAATCTTTATTAGGACCTTTGCTAGCAGTAGAAAATAACTTGCTCTTGGTATCACCATGATCTCTAGCATGAGATCCTCCCGGAACTTCTTGTGACCCAAGTCTATCATGGATACTTACCGAAGGACCCAACCTATCATTCACCGAGATTCTTTGCAAAGAAGAACTAGCAGTTCGGCTGTAACCGTCTTACTTTTCACCATAGCTTCTAATGTAAGACGATGAATGTTCGTGATTGAGAATCAGAATCACTAGAAAAGCCCCTCCTTCTAGCACAAATGTTAACGCCAAGATTTCGCAACGCGCCTCAATCACCAAAACGCGCTTCAATCCTGCACAGTAAACACGTCAGCACCGGATCTCGACGATTTTGGGCCGTCGGGGATCGCTCCGGTGTGAGAATAAGTTTAGGCCGAAAAAAGGATTAACAATGGAGGTTGTCTGTTCTAGTGTCTGGTGAGAAAAATGTTCAGTTACCCCCCTTGTTATGATACTCCGTAGCCTTATATTATGTTACCAACTTGCATGTTTTCCCCCGATGCTTACGTCAGTTGGCTACATGCAGGCTTTACTATACCTTGCTCTCCACCCAGTCAACATTATGTCAACTCCTCATTAATGAAGGTGGCTTAAGATGGCTTGATCCATCACTTCAATCAGCCGCCTGCTAATCCCATAAATTAGGAATAATCTTTAGTCCATAAGCTGCCACCTGTCTTCCACTACCAACTTCAGCCCAAGCTTTATATAAATTATCATTTAAATAATAACCTCCTACTCTAAAGATAAAAATAAATTTGACCTGAAAAACCTAAAATAAGTAAGATCCAACCGATCCAAATAATCGCGGCCCAACAATATATATATATAACTAGCATTGTTAACTAATTTGTTGCTAATTAACACGCATGCAGCTAGCGGATGTATGGTACGTATTTACCATGAGACATACATTAGGTGACGCTTTTACATTTTCAAAGTATTTCTTTATCCTAAAATTATTGTGTTCTGTCTGGTTTTGAGACGATTTTTTTTTAAAATTTAATTTAATTTCTTTTGTAGTGATTTTGCCATGCATAAATATAAAAAAAAACACACACACACACACACAAAAAAAAAAAGGAAGAAGGCGGCTTTTCTGAAATCGAAGGGAGTATCTAGACCATAACGGAGGTCACGCAAATAGAATATTCCATGGTCAACTAATTGCCGATTTTATAAACAACTTGTATTGAAAGGTACTGGTACTGGTACATAGAATATATATCTTCAATGGCTCTTAAATTAATTAGTAAGCAGAAGAAATTCCTTTTTTTTCTCTCGTTTTTATCTGTGTCTAATTAAAGATGACCAGCAGCTTAATTACTCTAAAAATCGGAGTATATCGCATGATATCAACTTTGGGACAATTTTACTTGGCATAAATAATTAAATAGTGATTTTTTACTTAAAATTTAAATTGCGAAGTTATTTTCTTTTTAATTTTTGAAATAATAATTTTATACTTAAAATATTTTTTAAATAATTTACAATATTAACTATTAGATAAATCGAACTCAGATAAATTCACGCCAATTTCAAATTTTAGGATTATAAATTCATTAGAGAAAAACTTAAATGAGCTTAATTAATTAATGCATGGTAATAAGCTATTCCTGTGAATCCTGAAATATGCTACCACTCCAATAATATTCAACGAGAAAGAGTAATAATTTTACAGCACAAAGCTAGCATGCATTACAAAGTTGATCAGCTACTAGCCGAGAACGGACAAAATACTAATAAGAGGGGAGGCCAGGCTGGTGTGACTTCTAAAACAAAGTACAACATGCCATTTGTAACTAATTTGTGTACATAAATATGATACTCCACTAATCAAATACAAAATAAAAAGACCCATCAACAGCCTAGCTAATACAGATGTTTAATTTCCTGAATCCGAAAAAGAGGACTTGAGTTCTTTCGGTAACTAATTAAAAAGTACTGTAGCATGCCTGAATTTAATACAATAATTAATTAAGTCATACTTAATGGTTTTCCCAAAGGATAATCATTAGTTAGCGCGCCGCCGCCGCCGCCGCCACCACCATAGAATTTGGCAGCCTGGTAGGAGTTGACAACCACCGGAGCCACCTGAAAAAGGTGGGAGCATTGTGGTTGATATGGGTACTTACATAATATTTGCTGTTGTGGAGGAGGCGAAGCACAATTATAATTAGTACTATTCCTTGATCCCTTTCTTCCATAACATTCTTCCACCAATACCATACCAAAGCTTTCTGATCCAATCTTCTGTGCCATATTTATAGGAGGAATACGTACTACTTCTTCTCTATGTATTTGGAACTCTTGTTGAAACTATGTAACTTACATCTACTTACAAAGCTAAGTGAGTAGTATGTAATTGCTTCTTGGTTGGTTGGTTCATATATAGTCTGTATAGTAAAACCCTTTATATAGAGATGCCAATGTGGTGATACGTACTGAAAGGTGATTAACTTTTTGGGTAAATTGCGAAATTGTCCACTCAAGTTATCATGCTTTTGCAATGTATTAGTATATATTTTATGTTTTTAGTTTTTGCAATTCCCTTCCTCCATATTCCAATTTCGCAATATCTTTCCCACCAAAACTAAATTGTACGTTACTTAACTTGATAATTATTAAGGTTAGACCATAAATAATAATTTAGTGCACAAATGGATAGCAAATTAAGAGCATGTGAATCTTAATATATACTTGAATTACGTACCGATGAAAATTTTAGTTGCTGGCGACTTTTAGTGCACAGTTAGTACACATAAAAATACTAGTAAGGGCACTAGCTAGGTTAAAACAATTAATCCTATCATGTTTATGTAAAATGTCACTTTTTTGTTAAAATTAATAATGGGAGATACTTAGGACCAAAAGGGAATCCAAAATTAAAGACTGGAGAATCAACAACTTTATTCTTAGCGTTCACCCTTGATCAAAATTTTATTTACTCCAGATCCTATTAATTTATATTCTTATTGATTCAGTCTTTTTTGACCTTTTGGTTGTCTGAATAATGTTATGCGCGTGTTGGATACGCTTCTATTATTGAAGCTTCGGTCACGATATCTTTGACCATATATATGTAGCTAACTTGTAAAAAATTTTAACGTTTTTCGAACTACATTACAATTTACAAGTATTTATGTTTATTTAATTTTAATTAATATATTTGTAATCATAGTAAACTACTATTTAAAATAATACTAAATAAAATCTATTATTTTCAAAACTTATAGTATGAATTACGTCAAATTTTAAATTGAAAATTTTGCAAATTGAGTTCCTTTTTCATGAAACGGAATTAATATGATAAATTATTAGCTTAAAAGGAGACCCCTCATGTTTCATGTCGAGAAAGATATATAGTGCTAGCTCCAGTTTGAAGGAAACAGAAAGGAAAATATATTCTTTAAAATGAACTTCATAACATAATGGATATCCCTTGACAAGATCCAAACTAATAATAGTTATTTTGGTTGCGGGTAAATTAAAGTTGAGAGAACTAATTCTTTTTTAAAAAATGCTTGTTTAAAAGATTTAACTCGTATTTATAACGAAAACGACATAACTCATCAAATTCATACATAGATTTATTTTTGGAAATGCCTAGCAAAAAATAGCCATTTTTCATACTTGAGATGTAGAATTTATGCACGAGAGCTGAGTGGTACCAACATATACTTTTACAATTGTTGGAGCCCTTTGTGTGAAGGTAATAAAACAAAAGAATATAATCACTCTTTATCTGATGTTTAAAGTCTTCTAAAGCATAAGATTCGGTCCTATCCAATTCCTTGTTGATCCCTCTTCGATCGATCTGTTTATCCCCAAATGATTGTGTTTTGTCCAATTTTTTTGTGTGTGCGCACAATAAAATTAACGAGTTGAGAGTTGTAATAATTATGCAATAAGAATAAAGCACAAAAATAACACCTTTTCATGTGAAATTGAAGGGAGCATATGTAGACCAAAAAGGAGCTAGGTCACGCAATAGAATATTCCATGATCAGATGATTGCCCAATCCAAACGGATCAGACTACTTTATCAGGAACGAAATTTATGAATAACTTGTATTGAAAGTGGCACATATAATAACTCGAACGAAATTGATAAATTCACAACAGAAAATAATATTTTTACATGAAAAATGTCGCTATAGATCTATAGCGACGATATTCACCGTCGCTATACATCTATAGCGACATTTTTCATATGAAAATATCAAAAAATATTGTAGAAATATCAATTTCCTAACTCCAATATCCCTTAATTTTTTTGATAAACATTAAAAACTTCAATGTCCCTTAAATGAAGTATATATGAAGAAGAAATACCTTCTTTTTTTTTTCAGTTTTACCTCTAATTAAAGTGGATGAGCTTAATTATATTACTCTAAATTATGTAATACCCTATCATTTTTAATTAGTTGTTAGTGAGTGATCAGTCGTTTGGCTTGATTATTGGTAAGTTTTTAGAATATGATTACCCCCACGAAGGACTCTAATCAACCAATGAAGTTTAATAAGCTATTCCCGTGACTCCTGTAATTAATTAATTATGGTGGTACTCCATTAATAGTCAGTAAAAACACACAAATAATTTATAACTAAATCTAGTAGATACTATTTGGTAGCAGTAATTTTACAGCACAAGAAATAACAAAGTTGAGGCGCTACTAGCTTCTCATACGTACAAGAAAAAAGGAGAGGCTAGTGCGACGTCTAAAACTAAAATATATACATATATATAGATAGTACAACATGCCATTTCTAACTAATTTGTGTACATAAATATGATACTCTACTAATTAAGGACTAAATAGATTGATCCACAGCCTAATATTAATATATATGCTTAAGCCATACGTAATGGTTTTCCCAAAGGAAAATTAATCATTAATTAGCGCGCTGCAAGCCACCACCGTAGAATCTGGCAGCCGGGTAGGGGTTGACAACCACCGCGGCCTTGGTGGCAGAAACCACCGGAGACACCTGAAAAACATGGGAGCGTTGTGGTTGATACTGATACTTGCACAATGGCTGATGTTGTGGAGGAGAAGCACAATAATTAGTACCACTCCTTGATCCCTTCCTTCCATACGATTCTTCCACCATATCAAAGCTTCCAGATGAACCAATCTTATGTGCCATATTTATATATAGTAGAACTACTTGTATATATATATTTGGAACTCTTCTTCTTGAAACTATATATGTAACTTACACCTACTTACAAAGCTTTGAGAGTAGTATCTTGCTTCTTGGATGACTATAGTGTAATATCCTTTATATAGACATCCCAACTTGGTGGTGAAAGGTGGTTAATTAATTATTCGGTAATTGCAAATTGACCCCTTAAGTTATGCCGCTTTTGCAATGTACTATATATATTTATATATTTTACGTTTTTAACTTCTTGCAATTCCCTCCCTCCATATTCCAAAATCGCAGTTTCGTTCCCCTCAAAAACTAAATTGTAGAAAAAAGTTCACGTGGTCACTCAACCTGATAGTTATTAAGGTTGGACCATAAATACTTCTATGTGCACTAATTTTACACTAATAGTTAAGTGCACAGTTAATATATATTAAAATACTATAAATAATAAGGGAACTAGGTAGGTTAAAACAAGTAATCCTTATAATAACTCTTAAGATGTTTATGTAAAATGTCATTAATTTGTTAAAGTTAATGGGAGATATTTAACGACCAGAATGGAATCCAGAAAGATTGGAAAATCAAGAACTTTATTCTTAGCGTTCACCCTAATTCAGATTTATTTACTCAATAAATTGCTTCTAACTTGGTCCAGGGGTGCAAGGTTGTATCCAGATAGTGAATTTGATTCCTCCTGATCCTTTTCTATATATATATATATATATATATATATATATATATATATATATATTCTTATTTTTTTTATCACATAATTAATTATATTATTTGGCACTAATGATTAGCATAAATTATTTCTCCACAACTTGATCCCATTGCATTACACTCCTTCCTATCCAATCCAATCCTAAACTGATAATTAGTAATTAATGGGATTCAGTCATTACAGAAATTATACCTTGAAACTTTTGTACACTACTTTCTAATGCTTTTACTTTCTTCTGTTTTCTAGTAAGAAAAAGTGACACCTAATCTTAAATATCTGATAGAGAGACCGATCCATATTTGGATATGTATACATCTCCATTTCTTTATTTTCTTATGATTTGGAACGGTATTTTAGGGCGTGTTTGATAAAAATTGAATGAATTTGAATTTGAATGAACTGAATCTGAATCTGAATTAAAAAAGTTGTTTGATAATTAACATGTCTGAAACATCTGAATGACATAATTTTTTTATTTTACCCCTCTGAAAAAATTTAAAGTTGTTGTAAATTTATTTAATATTACTTAATATAATAGTTAATATATTTTTTTAATTTTTTTTACTTTATTCAGCTG
Organism: Panax stipuleanatus; assembly: GCA_020205555.1. Classification (NCBI taxonomy): domain Eukaryota; kingdom Viridiplantae; phylum Streptophyta; class Magnoliopsida; order Apiales; family Araliaceae; genus Panax; species Panax stipuleanatus. The sequence continues at coordinate 23,668 of JAINUT010001191.1, forward strand.
CTCATTCAGCCAAAAAAATCTGACTTAGCCATTCAACTCAATCATCTGACCGATTTTGTCATTTAGACGATTTTTTTCAAAACAAACGCACTTAATGGCTGACCGATTCAGTCATTCAGATGTATTCAGTTCTAAACAAACAGCCCCTTAGCTTAGACATCATAACCATCAACAAGTTGATAAATATGAAAAGAACAGTTACCTTATCTTAGATAAATAAATATACTCTCTCCATTTCAAAATAAAGTCTTTGTTTGAACTTCAATCTTTTGAAAATATTATATCCTCAGGTATTTTTGTGACGATTTTGAAATTTATACATGTCATTGTATGTAATTTATGTTTAGTCGAAATATGCTGACGCGAAATACATATGTAGCTAGACTCTTATATAAATATTAACATTTGTTTGTAGCTTCATTTAAACGTAAATTTCCGTTAATTTGCTAATATGCTCAATCTTTGTATGTTTTAAATTAACGGTCAATAGGTAAATGAAAATCTTCCTTTGGATCAAAAGTACTAGTGTGCATCTACTAGCTTGAAATGGTAATAAGACATTTTATGAAGTGTTGGGTACGTGCGGTACAAATTCATGAGATGTACCAATTTTTAATTGGTGTATTGAGCCTTATTTTAGGAGTGATACATGAAATTCTAGCCTACATTAAATTGGGCGTGAGCAATTAAACAAACAACCCCTAAGTTATGGACCATGTTGTTATGCTTCCTCAACCAAATTAGGATGTAATATATATAGGTATATTATATGAAAAGTATTGGGGTGGCATTTCGTCGAGACCGATTTACTATAGGAATCAAGGAGTATATATATATATATAGGAAAAATGTATATACACAGTTGTGTAATACACAGTCGTCTATAACAACGGATTTTTTGGGCTATGGCGACGGTTCAACCGTCGCCATATATATTCTGGTCTATGACGATGGTTGAATGAACCGTCGCCATATATATTCTGGTCTATGACGATGGTTGAACCGTCGTCATAGCAAAAAAAAACCATCGTCATAGCAAAACTGTGTACTACACAGCTGTGTATATACATATAGTCCATATATATATATATATATATATATGGGATTTGTGTGGCGTTAAGGCAACACAAGAAATTAAGAAGCATACAGTCAATTTGTAAGGCAACTTGTTTCGGCAGAGGTAGGGAGCTATACAGCAGAACGAAGAAAAAATTAGGAGTTTGCGTGAAGGTTTATTCATGGCTATCATCATCTTATTTCGGATAATTAATTGCTTGAAAACTTTAATTAATTCAGAGAATTTTGAATGGCGAGATAATTTGAGTTTTCACTCAAATTAAAGTATCATTATATTCTCTCAATTTCGTAATATTTGAAGTTTTTAGTTATAAAATTTGAAAGCATCATTTGTACTCACAGTTAATTATAATAAAATTTTCAGAATTCGACCAATTGTTTTTATCTCTTAGTTCTAGAGGGCTTACCACGTAAAATTTGATATCTTGTGTTTGGTTAATTTTTCGTATTATTATTTTTTGCAGTTGTTATTTACCGGGTGATAGCCCATGCAATGCACGGGCTGATTTGAATTTTCAAATGGATTGAATAAACTCGTACAATATAATACTTGAATATGCACAACTGTTCTAAAATGTTAAAAATCTCCAAATTCTAGAGTGCCAAGTGAAAGCCTAGAGGAGTACATGTAAAACACCATCAGATGACAATCTATTTAAAAGAAATACTCAATAAATTGTGTATATTCAAAAAATTAGGAACTTAGGAACCTAGTGCTGGCAAAAAAAGGACATGTATTCATCATATACAGGGAAAAAGGCATGTTGTCTCCTTCACTATGGATCTCAGAGCTGATTAGCTTTCTGTATCTCTCTTTCCAAAGTTTAGAGATTGTGCGACGGAGTGGTTGCCGAAATTTGAAGTTTCTTAAACCCTGTAGCCACATTTAATATTTGAAAACTCATTCTTTCTGAATTGCAGCAATTAGAACAAACACAAATTAGCTAAAACCATAGGTAAGATAAAATTGATCAAACTCCAGATCTCTAAAAATTTACCAAAACTTAAAAATCATTAAACCCATTAAGTATTTGACAAAATAACAAAATAGGTTGATCATATCTATGGACTATGAACAAATCAAATAAAACAGTAAAAAATTAGAGAATTACATGCGGATCCTTGAAGTACCAATAAAGTAGCGAAGCCACAGATTTTCAGCAATAACTTGCACCATCAAACCCATCCCATAGAATGAATACCAATCTCAAAAACAAAATCAAGTGAAAAGATAGATAACTTGAAGTAATAACAAAAGGGGGTAAGTGTGTATCGGGGGAAATCAAAACCGAAACCCTTGGACAACTCTATTCTCTGCAATAAATTTGTGCGGCTGAAAAAAAATATGAATTTCAATAAGCAATATAGTTCTTCTCACAAAATACCTTCTCATCAAATCTATAAAAAAATCAATAAACACTAATCCATAATAATTATTAGAAAAATCCCCTCCAATGATGATAACAATAGTAGCAACAGATTTTATAATTGAGATGATGAAAAGACGAAAAAGGGGAATTACCTTGATGTAATAAGCTTTTTTAATCTCGACTTCAATGGTGAAGAGGATGACCCATTCTTGGTGTTTGTAGAAGAGGGCAAAAGTTAATGTCATCACCACATGGAATTGTTGAAGCAACTTAAAATTCAAACTCATTTAAAGATAATAACTATTACTTAATCTACTTTCCTTACACTCCTTCCATCCAAGATTAGTTATCCTGGATTTTCTTGTTTGGATGTCCCAAAACTTTATCAGCTCAATTTTACTTATCGAACCATTACCATATTGCAACATCCAGTCCACAATTTTATATACCAAACTAATTTCATTAGTAAATGAGTATAGCCAATGAGGATGACCATATTGGGACATAGAGAGTACAACTTTTCAAAATTGAAAAAAGTGACTCTAGTCAAATATGATCTACCATTTGTGTATCGTCCTGTTGGCTTCACAAAATCAATACCATTAGGAGGGTAATTAGCCTTGGATAGGAAACAGAAAGATATACTTATTGAAGTGGGGATGCCAGTAAATGCAAAGAATCCAAGTACTGGAGCATAAAAATGCTATCCGAATCCAACACTCCAAGAACAGGCTTATTTAAAGTATTTTCAACAACTCAAAATACTGATTAAATAACATCACTAAAAAACACACAAAGCCCCAGTTCCAATTTAAACTATTCATTAGGCAACATACAATTCAAACTATTCATGAAAGTAATTATTAATTAAAAAATAATAACTACCTTTTATCATACTCCACTCATTCCAACTATAAAATCAATTACCTTTGGAATGAGGTACTATAAAAGCATCTAAATCCTCATCAAATACAGTCTCTTTATCAAGTTGACACATCACATTTTTTTGATGAGAACTACATACAAAGCTCAATAAAACCAAAACCATTAACAAAAACTTTTTGTGAGAATCCATCCAACTCTTTTGTTGTAACTGCAATCAAAGTCTGAAAATCAAAATAACAAAATTTAGGACCTAAGGAGTACATACAGGTATAACTGTAAAAAGAGTAACAAAAGCGCTTGACATAAAACACAGAACAGAAACAATGGCAAACCTGTAACTGTACATCACATAGTCCATTATAAAAAATTTATGATTCTATAGACTATGATATTGAAATCGACTGAAAGTTATAGCTTGACAACTTTATCCCAGGATCCGATAAAAGAGAATTACCAAAAACATTTAAAGTGAAACCATGCATGGATAATTGCTGATTACACCAATCAAAATTATCACACTATATTTGTGTCACATCGTACAAAACTCCAGAATTGAAAGATCCAAATATTGTGCTATTAAAAGGATCATGTAAATGCTACCTCCTCCTTTTTAATAAGTAGAATGATATGGTATAACTATTCTTTATTCAAATGGTATTTACTAATAAGGTAAGAAACAATTGAAGGATACTCAGCGACATACCTTCCACATCTCAGAAGAAGCCTTTTCTGTTCTTACATTCCTCATTTTCAAGGATAACATTAGTCCTGATGAAATTTTTTAATAAATAAGACCAATAATAAAAGAAAAAATTTCAAAGAGATTAAGATTTATTTGAAATCAATTACCTTTGGAATGAAGGAATATAAAAGCATCTAAATCCTCATCAAATACAGTCTCTTTATCAAGCTGACACATCACATTCTTTTGTTGAGAACTACCTACAAAGCTCAATAAAACCAAAACCATTAACAAAAACTTTTTGTGAGAATGAATTCCTAAACTCCTCACTGTAAAATCATTACCATCAGAAACCTAAAATTAGTCAAAACTGAACATCAAAACAACGAAGCACTATGCAAACTCACCGTTTTGTAAGGACCATATTCAGTGGCGAAGATGTGCATCTTAATGTCGTCTATATTAAACAAAATAAACAATTCTGTCATACACTCATATTAACACTTCCAATCAAACACCGAAACAAACACTTTCAAGCAAATAAATTGATTTTTAAGGTAATAAAAATAAATAAATGAACAAACAGAGATTAGAGGATTGGAGGAGACCCTTCTTCTTCCGATTTCTTTTTCTGGAATTGAGGGCTAAGATGTTGTGCTATTATTTTAGGTACTTTTCGATAATGACATTTTTTCCAAACACTTCATACACTATCAAAATCCAAAGAAAAAGGGAAAGAAGGGGCATATATATAACTACCATAATTAAGAAAAATTTTAATTCTTAGATACATATTTTGGGCACAAATAGGAACTTACCTCATCCTAAGTTCTCGACCTAGACCCCAACTTGGGCGGACACAGGGGAGGCGTCGGAGGCCAATAACTACTCCACTGCATGTGACTGTCAGGCTCTGACCATGGTAGCGACAAAACCATCGGCGCTACAGAAGAAAAATGGGGAGTTAAGTAGGTGAGATAAGGAGAAGGAGGAGGGATTTATTGCTTGATTGGGAAATTGAAAGGAGCGAGAGAATCGATCGAAACCGAAGAGGAAGCGAAGGGTTGAGAGGAAAAGAATCGATCGAGAAGAAGAGGAGTCGTCTGAGAAGAAGAGGAGTCGATCGAGAAGAAGATAAGGAGTCGGCGAATTCCTAATTAAGCGAGTTAACTCATTGAAATTGAACGAAATTGAATCAATTGATTAAGAGTCGACTCTAAATTAGGATTGTCTGTGCTGCCTTTATATATAAGTATTGATTTGGTGGAATTGCATTACTTGTTTGACGCAGTTTGTTTTATTAATCTATCAAATACAATTCTAGTTGGAGGAGTACAATATCGAGAATAAAAATAATAAATAATCATTCACAAATAAGACACAATATTTAACATCAAAAATCTTTAAAGAGAAAAATTACATGTCAAATTCTGAATTTTTATTATATCACTAATAATGAATTTACAATAATCATCCAATGTTTTACTTCCTACAACTTGAGATTACAGAATAAATTAAAATAGTATAAATTTATCTTTAATTAGGTTAAGAAACCTAATAAATTCACTAACCAAACACATCCTAAGTAATAAAGTTTTTAAACTTTCACTTGAACGGGATGACGGTAGATACCCACCAGCAACTAAGTATATTTGAATTGGGCTTCGACTACCAAGTTCTAATAGTCCGGGACAATAAAAAAGCCTATGTTTCAAATTTACAACTAGCTCTGGCCCAAGTAGATCTGGGTTTAGCCCAAGCTCAACACGATTTCGAGGCTCGGCCTATGTTTGGCTGTTTGGGCTTGAAATCTGTACTTCAAATTCTAGTGTACTTCAACATTCAATCTTGCAAATTTATACTCTCCTTTGGATGACAGCTCCTTTTCCCTCCTAGACATGTATCAACAATATTCTCCAAAAAAATAATGCTACTATCACATAAAAAAGGATCACATGACATAATGCTCACGTACACACACATACATATTTGTGGACCCCACATATTAGGTAGGGTTCAGAGTATGCATGTGTGTGTATGTGAGCATTATGTGATCTTTTTTATGTGATAGTAACATTGTTGAATAGAAAAATATTTTTCTTCTTTATTTCGGTTGTTAAATTAAAATATGTAGTGGGTACATATTTTTTTTGTGATATCTCAAAAAACAACCGTACTTTTTCAAAGAAATGAATATTTCATTATATATATATATATATATCTGAAATCAAAAAATGAAACATATTTAATTTGTAACTCTGCTACAATTTACTTATAAAAACATTACAAGTGATGAAATAATACAAACATAAAAATAAGCGACCAAATTATTCCTAAAAAATATAAGTAATCTTAAACCTTTTGATATAATTATTTGAACAGAAAATAATTTTAGGAGATGTGACATTGAATAAAATAAAATAGGATAATGATATATTATGCGACTTTATATGAATTTTTTAGTTGTGAATTATGTAGATAATTATAGTTGATAATATTGTAGTGACGTCTCTAATATAGTTGGTCAATTTATAATTTTATCTAATCCCAATTTAATATACATCGTAATTATAATCTGACAAAAAAGCGTATATTTAATAAAATATATTTTACAACATAATCAATCATAACATTTATTCATAATATTTATTATTCATAATTTTTTAGTTCAAAAGCACCTAGTACATTCTATAGTTAAAAACCGATTCCAGATTTGGTGTGCTAGGTTGTTAGAGACCCATGCAGAAAATTAAAAATGTTTACATTTTTTTTAAAGAATTTCTTAACATGTGTCCTTATGTTAAACATATAATTTAAGAGAATATTTTTTTAAATTGTGTTTATATTTTTTTAAACTTGATATAAATACAAAAATTAAAAAAATATACATACAATTTTAAAAAATATTTTATTAAATTATGTGCTTAAGAATATATTTTTTTTAATATGGCAGGAAGGGGCATTATCCGGAATATAAATAAATAAATGTTATCTTTCCATAATTTTTGACAGAAAAAGTCCATTCTGACGACCGTTCTCGCACGCATCACATTTAAACAAATATTGTCGACAACTCCAACGAAAATTTCCACTTTATTACGCTACCGGCGCCAAATATAGCGTTCCCTGTTCTTTCTTCTTCGGTTCTAGCTCTCGTTTCCCAAATTCTCTCTCCTAAAGATAAATTACTAATACAAGCTAGATGCTAAGAGAGTTGTTTGATTTGTAAATAGAGATTGCAATAAAAATGGCGAGCCGTACTTCTGATTTAGTTAACGATTTCAACGTCGACGTTTTGATCCGGTACTGCTCTGAACATGTCCAAGGTTTCCCTTCCGTTCATGCCAAATTCACCGTTTCTCAGGTCAGTAATCTTTCTCACTCTTTTCTCCCTCTATTATTTTTATTTTGGCTTCTGACTGAGAAAATGAAGAGAGAGAAGTTTGATTAGAAGATTTGTTATTGTTTGGGGAAATTTGATTGAAACTGTTTATTGACGATTTGTGAATCAGTAACTTTCAATGTCCGTGTTTGTTTTTGTGTATTCATTTTCTAGTTTATTGACGATTTGTGAATCAGTAACTTTCAATGTCTGTATTTGTTTTTTCTTATTCACAGTTCCTAAATTTAATAAATCGAGCTTCTTATAAGAAAACAAAAAATAGCATAATTGAATTGTGTTTTTGCTGAATTTTTTGTTGTGGATAGTTGTTCAAAATAACATAATTGAATAGTGTTTTTGCTGATTTTTTGTTGTGGATATTAGTTTGGGCATGGGCAATCGAATCCTACATATCTATTGGAAGTGAGCTCAGGAGGATCTTCTGTGAAGCGTTATGTGCTTAGGAAGAAGCCCCCTGGGAAATTGCTTCAATCTGCTCACGCTGTGGAGAGAGAATTCCAAGTATGTATTTTCTTTCACTTCAGGAATCTCAAGGAATGATTTTATTTATTTTTTTGGTTGTGACAAAACAAGCATAGAATGAAAGTGAAAATTTGATGTTTATCTCTTTATTGTTATTAAAAAAATTGTTATTTAAGAAGTTTTGAATATTTTGTGTTTCTAATTTTGAATGTTACAGGTTCTAAATGCATTAGGTGCTTATACACTTGTTCCAGTCCCCAAGGTGTTCTGTTTGTGTACTGATTCATCAGTGATTGGAACTCCGTTTTACATCATGGAGTATTTGGAAGGGCGGATATTTTTAGATCCAAAACTACCTGTATGAACTTTTCCTTTTGATTTCTCTGCAGTGTATTGTTTTCATTGAAGTATAACAGTGCTTGTCTTGGCATTTTTCATTGAACTTTGGCTACTTGTACACATTGTATTGCTACTACTGACTATTAGCTTGATGGATTGGGATGTTCTGTCTGACTAGGGCCTAGCGCCTAACAGGAGAAGAGCAGTTTATCGTGCTACTGCCAAAGCTTTGGCTTCTCTTCATTCTGCTGACATTGATGCCATTGGTCTAGGAAATTATGGGCGTCGAGACAACTATTGTAAGCGACAGGTGTGTTGTTATTCTTTTTAAGCTAAACCAGTAGGTCTGCAACTGAATTTTGTTGAAGAAATGAATTCTTCCGAAGGGTATAGTTAGTTGGCTTGGTATTTAAAATTCAGTAGTTCTTATGAACTTGTTGAAGGTTTCTGCAGCTCATGTTTTTGGATGATAAGGTTGCCTAATGATTTCTCATTTTTACTTCAGGTGGAGAGGTGGGCGAATCAATATCTTGCTTCTACTGGCGAGGGCAAGTCTGGGAGAAATCCAAAAATGTTAGAGTTGATTGACTGGTTGCGGCAACACATACCTGCTGAAGATTCATCCAACACAACAGTAGGTCTAGTCCATGGTGACTTTCGGATTGATAATGTTGTATTCCATCCCATTGAGGTGGGCATAGTAGTTCAAAGTTTCTGATTATTTTGTTTCTTGTGGGTGACCTTATTTTGTTTTTAAATTTGAATTTACATATATATCATGAGCAACTAGATAGGTAGTAAACATCAAGTTAATTTCTGTACTACTGTTCTAATCTTGATGATAATACTTGTAATAATTATTATGTTGTTAACATTGAAGTAATTATTGTTCATGGTGCAGGATAAAGTGATTGGTATTCTTGACTGGGAGTTGTCCACCCTTGGAAACCAGATGAGTGATGTTGCATACAGCTGCTTGGTATATCGGTCATTTTTGCAACTGTGGGAATATCTTTTCATATCACACACTCACACACACGTATACTGTTTTAATGAATGTTAGCATTCTATCATTGTAAAGAAAGAAAAACCTTTTTCTTTTTCTTTTTTCATTTGTTTTTTTGGTGATGCTGTAGGCAATTTACCCATTAATTAATTTGAGTCACAAAAGAAAACATAAATTTAAGCACAAAATTGATTGCTATTTGTATTTATTGGCAGCATTATTTGGTGGATATTCATCTGGACAAGGTACAGGAAAATGAAGGTTTAGAAGTTAGTGGCATTCCTGAAGGAATTCCTTCACTGCCTGAATATCTGGCAGATTACTGCTCTGCTTCTGTAAGCCCTGCTCATTGTTTTGATTGAATGATTATTATGTGCATAATATTTTTAGATTATTTTATGTTATGATACTATGAAGAAGATTACTTGATCTTAAGATAAGATGAAACAATTTCTTGAGACGTGTTTAGTATACATGGTGCTAATGCAGCAATATAGGAGACCTAAGACCTTTGTCAATTTGGAAATGATAAGTCCATGCCAATATTGATTCATGCCAGTAATAATGACTGCTTTAAGTATCAAGATTATTATTTCTTCTGTGATATGTTATATATTTTAAAGACATGAAGCAATGGTTAAGTCATATACATAAAAAAGTATACTAGGTTAACAAATAATAACAGAAAAACCCTGAATACTGATTTAAATGAATGATGGTCAGTACTGAATTTTCCTTACCTCTTGAACTGATATACCGTTATTACTACTGTTATTCTTGAACTGATGTACTATCAAGATCAGTCCACATAATGTATCTCACTACTGGCCTTATTTGCAATTTATTGTATTCGATATGCCATTGTCTATTCGACTTTTAGAAGATGTGCTTTTACATTTGCAATGTAGGGAAAACCATGGCCTGTTGCTGAGTGGAAGTTTTATGTTGCCTTTTCCTTGTTCCGTGGGGCATCAATCTATGCAGGTGTACATAGCAGATGGATAATGGTATATCTGGATTCTGACTGTAGAAGTAGGAAGTCTGATATATTAAGTATAATTTGGTTCAAGTTCCTTTTTCTTACACTTAAGCGGTCAATGGCAATATATGATATTGTCAACCATAACTTTTCAGGGTAATGCTTCAGGTGGTGCGCGTGCTCGACATGCAGGGGAAAAAGCTAATGCTCTTATAGGAGCAGCATGGTCTTTTATTGAAATGAAGTCTGTTCTTCCTCAGCACCCTCCATCTGGTAGTTATATTACCTCTTGAGCTTTGATGTTTATCCATATAAATATAATTTAAAAGCGCATAATATGTATATCTGTAAACAAATAATTCTCTTGATTTTTATAGATGTGAGAAAACTTACGATAAATTCCTGAATTTTAGAGATTTAACCATTTTTCTTTCATAAGTGGAGATAAAATATTTTGGGTTTTAAAGAAGAAAAATGTAGAAATGATTACCATGATGAGAGGCGTGTACTGTGAAGTCTCCAGTATATATAATAAAAACAATTGACTGAGAAACTAGTGATTCCCCTGATCTTGCAAACCAGTTTTGTAGGCTAACTCCAAGGATCATACTTAATTTATAGATAGATTGACTAGGCATACTGATGAACAGGCTTTTAGTGTATTTATTTGTCAACAGTTAGATGAAACCAACCAGAGACAATCTCACTTGAAGTCTGTAGAAAAGTCTGAGAGGTAGAGACTTTGCAGATTAACGTTCAAGATACACTAGAGTGTGATTATTTTTTTTAGTGTACAATTATTTAAAGGATAGGTAGAATAAAACAATACGAATTTAAGGAGGAAAATATGGTTTTTCTAGCCAAGTGAAAATTTATCAGCAGGTTCTATGTGTTGTGTTATTGACGTAGCACAGTCTTAAGAACTTGAATCAGATTTGGAGTGATATTATGGCTAACTCTGCAGCTAGGATGACAAGAGTTCCATGCTGCAAAATTTTACATATGTGAATTGGGGAAGAATCGACTTTCTTAGATAAAAAGGGAAGAAAGAAATGCCTCAATTTGCACAAACACGTTATTTAGGCAACTCCATAAAATGGTGTGCTTGTTAATCAACTATATGCAACTCATTATTTAGGCAGCATTAGTAGCGATCATCTTAAAGTTTATCCACTCGCTATGATTTCATCTCAAGTCCAAAGGAAGTGGAGTGCTATAAAATGACTATTTATGTTCTTTCGTATAGCTGTCTTATTTGGTGAAAAATCTGTGTTACGTGAACTTTAATAACATACATTCCTGTTAATTTGCATTAAGCTTCAAGTATCTGAAGGTGGAAGCTTTTAAAGGGTTGGTGTTTTCAAACAGTTTGTTCGTAGAGTTATGGAAACATGATCTTTTAATCAATCTTTAGTTCATCTTTTAAATCTGATTTAAATTGTCTTTCCAAGTTATATTACCCTTTGTACTGCATCAATTTATGAGTTTATGTTAGGCTGCATTATGTGTTCAATAGTTTAAGCAATTTGAAAATTTCATGAAAACTCTGAGTATAGTGTAAGTTTTGGTTTGCTGCTCTTCATCTGACTATTTGATTAGTACCCAAGCAGCTGCCTAAAGAGATCTTAATTCTTTTTTATTTCTCAGATAGAATTGCACTAGATCATTTGGAACAGTTTACAAATAAAAGCAAAGATCAAAGCCCAGCACTCGGAGGAAAATTTGTTCCTACAAAGAAAATTCTGGAATTGAGAGATAGGTTGATTAAGTTTATGGAGGATCACATATACCCTATGGAAAATGAATTCTACAGTCTTGCTAATTCTTCAAAGCGTTGGACAGTTCATCCAGAGGAGGAGAAGTTGAAGGTGATAGCTAAGAGAGAAGGCTTATGGAACTTATGGATACCAGTATGTGACTTTTCTGGTCATCTGTTGTCTCACGCTCTTCAGAAGTCGTGCAGTCTCCTTTCACATTAGTTTATGTGGAAAATAATATCCTTGCAATGCACATATTTGACCTTTGTCCTTCTGTTAATATACAGCTTGATAGTGCTGCTAGGGCAAGAAAACTACTTTTTGACGGGAGAAATGATGATCTGGTCGACAAGTCATTTAATCAGTTGCTGGGTGCAGGCCTCTCGAATCTTGAGTATGCCCACCTCTGCGAGATAATGGGTCGTTCAATTTGGGCTCCCCAAGTGTTTAACTGTGGGGCACCAGACACTGGAAATATGGAGGTACATAACTTTAAACCTTTTTAGATTGAATTTGATTAAATGGTCACTTTGATTTCATCTTTCATCTGAGAACAAAGATGCTTTGCAGCCAATGTAAAGGATCAATATACATAAGGTTTGCTTGAACATCCAAACTGATGTAAAGAGAATGAGAGTTATAAAAGTGCAAATAACTATTTTCTTAGATTCTTTTTCGTCATGGTTTTTGTAATTTATTGAAGAGATTATATATTCTTCTGCTATGTATATATTGTCATTATCATGCTTTATTGTATTTGGTTATCATGTTTCACTATTTCACTTTAGGTACTACTGCGTTATGGTAATAAAGAACAACTCCAAGAATGGCTTGTTCCGTTGCTTGACGGAAAGATTCGGTCTGGTTTCGCGATGACTGAACCTCAAGTTGCATCTTCTGACGCAACGAACATAGAATGCTCCATTAAAAGGTAACGTACATGCAGAATAATATGAGCAATTCTACAAGTTATCAATGGTTTTGTTATGTATGGGAGGCTGTTTATTAACTTCAATAGCTAGTTTCACCTTTAAGAAGGTACAAGTTAAATGGTGCTTTGATTTGTCTACAAAAGAATATGATAGATAAGCTTTTATTGTAATGAAGTTTGATCAAGATTTCTTGTAAGTTTCGGCAACAATCTTTATCATAAATCATTAAAATATTTCTTTCTTTCTTTTCTTTTTCTATTTTTTGGAGGGAATATACCTTTTCTTTTGACATGTTGCATTCTTAACAGTATTCACTTATTACTTTGTTGACCTCTGATTCCAATACAAAGTTGTGTAGCATAATATTATAGTTTTTTTACACCAAATATTTGTTAACTTTGTATGCAATTCATCTTTTGCTTGGGGAATGGTTTGTAAAAATATGGATTTTAATTACTCTTAAATGTTTTATGTTGCACAGTACCTCTTAGGCAAACATGACGGATAATTCATGTATTTTTCTGTAAACTTTTATTATTAATATATGAAAATCTCACAGTGAACTAAAGGTTAGAAACATTACCAGTAATTTTGGAGTGCTGGGGTGTCTCCATAAGAATTGTTGAACACAGTCGTAGGAACAGATCCAAAATTCTAGAATGTACAGGGTGCTTGAAAATGTTTCAAATTGTGAGGCTTGTTGACCAGTATAAGCCTGAATCTTGAAAGAAACTGAAAAGAAGTTAGGCAACTTTTTTTCTTCTTTTTAATGAAAGAAGAAAAGCCTCTAAAAACTAATTAATTCAAAAGTAAAAACTTCTGCCACAATGAAGCCATGTGGCCCCCTAGCAGTCGGATTATTTTTTGCTGTTGTTTTTCTTATTTGGATATTGAATCACCTATAATGATCAAAAGCAGTCCCTAAATTGACAAGAAAGTATATCTCATAATCTTCGTTTTTGTTTCCGCTTCTGGCATTGTTGCATTACTCATGTTATAATATACAAACATTTACAATTGTAGCTTGTTCTAAGGAATATGTTGAGCATTACTCATGTGTATGCTTTCAACAGACAGGGGGACTCCTATATCATCAATGGAAAGAAATGGTGGACTAGTGGAGCCATGGATCCTCGGTGCAAACTCCTTATAGTAATGGTTAGTTCTGGTTTGACACTTGAGATATCGTTGGATCTTTTATTGTCATGTGGGTTCTGTTATAGTCATTTTGCTAATGCAAGTAATTTAAAACTGTGCAGGGGAAAACTGATTTTACTGCCCCTAAGCATAAGCAGCAATCCATGATCTTAGTAGATGTAAAAACTCCTGGTGTAAACATAATTAGACCTCTCACTGTATTTGGTTTTGATGATGCACCTCATGGACATGCTGAAGTGTCCTTTGAGAATGTATGTGTTCCAGCCAAGAATATTCTGCTGGCAGAGGGCGGTGGGTTTGAGATTGCACAGGTAATTTGGTAATGCCTTCATGGAAACTCTGTGGGTTTGTATACGAAGTTGGTCCTTATCTTATATGATTTAGATACTGTTTATGATTCAAGTAAAACTGAAATTTAAATTGTTCGAAGTCTTTAAGCTTCATACAAACTTGGTAAGCACCAAAAAAAAATATCTCATTTCCTAGAAGTGAGTTGCTTTACTAGCTTTTAAATAATGCCACAAAGTTCCTAGGTTATATGCGGCAATGATGCATTACTCACAGGAATTGCTCTTGGGAACCTTACATTTGTGCAATGATTAGAGAGGAGTTGTAGTGGATGTTTGAAAATGTGACCAAGTTATGTGTTAAAAGATATATCAGCTGCCTGTGATGTACTTGACACAGTCATCTTACATTTAAATTATTTAATAATTCTGTGCTTCTACACTTTTTTAGGGTAGGCTGGGCCCAGGAAGGTTGCACCATTGCATGAGACTAATAGGAGCTGCCGAGCGTGGCATGCAGCTGATGGTCCAAAGAGCTCTTGAAAGAAAAACATTTGGAAAATTTATAGCTCAGCATGGTTCCTTCCAAGCAGATATTGCCAAGGTAATTTTGAAAACATTTCAGTTAGGGAATCCCCTAGGAAATAATACTTCAGAGTTTCATTTGTTTTCTTTGTTTCAGAATTCACTTACTAATTTTAGAGAAGATGGTAACACTGAATTGAGTTTTCCATGATGCAGTGTCGAATAGAGCTTGAGAAAACCAGATTGCTAGTTCTAGAAGCTGCAGACCAGCTTGATCGGCTTGGAAACAAAAAAGCTCGTGGGACCATTGCGATGGCCAAGGTAAACTCACGGATCTAAAATTTAGATTTCTCAATCATGTACATTGTTTCTCATGAATCTAAAATTTAGATTTCTCAATCATATGCATTGCGTCTCGTTGCTATTAATCAGGGCTAGATGTATAAGGGTTTCCTTTAAAAATATTATGGTACTGAGCAGGTTGCTGCCCCAAATATGGCGCTGATGGTACTTGACATGGCAATGCAAGTTCATGGTGGAGCTGGCGTATCTGGTGACACTGTTCTGCCCCACCTCTGGGCTACGGCAAGAACATTGAGAATTGCAGATGGTCCAGATGAAGTCCACCTTGGGACTATTGCAAAATTAGAACTACAGAGAGCATCTAAGATTTGAAATTTGGGGATGTGAATTTGAAAAAATAAAATTTCTTAAAGAAAGATGAGAATAAAATTTCTTACGTGTGATAAAGAAATGAAATTTCATAGCGCTGTAAAACACACAACTGAATCTGATTGGCCCTTTTGACTGTTTTTTGTGTGTGGGTGCACATTTGATAAAAAAGAGTCCATCCTAGCACCTCTCAATAAAGCACTCATTTATATGACATGATTTGAACCCTGCACTTAACAAGTGTCCGGTAACTTTAGGTTACAACTCTTTTTCTCTCTCTTTCTTTTATTATTATTTTTTTATACTGTTTGGAGATGAAGTTCCCCAAACTGAATTTGGTTTTTAGACTGCCTTTATAACAAATCAATTAATTATGTTCACCATTTATAAAAATAAAAAGAAAGTTTTTCATTTTCCCTTTTGGAATAGGAGATTATCATCTTATGGTATATACAACGTATTACGAAGATCAAAATTACAAATTATAACCACCATGTATTATAACCTAATATGGATTTTTTTTATCATATGTTATTAAGCGATCAAGTAACATATTTTAAAACGTAGAACTTCTTTTCTTATATTTATATTAAAGGAAGAAAAGAGTTTACCTAAAAATAAAATAAAGAACAGACTATAAGTTCTAAAAAGGGTTTATTCCAACAGAGTCGTAGTTGTACAAAATTGCGAGACCCTAACTAGTTGCCAGTCATGCGTTCCTGAATGTATCAAACTTAAAAGGATCCGTTTATGATGATCATCTAGTTTAACGTAGTCGGTTTATATATTTTTTATTACATTGTTTATAAAAAAATATTATATTAACCAAAAATAATAATTATAAAACTTATCAATGCCACACTTTCTATAATCAATACAATAATAAATTATAAACGAATTACGGTAAAGCTGGTGATAACTTTGCCGTAACTGAATTTATTAAAATGACTCTTTTTAAAACATTTTGAAATGGGATCGAGTGATTGTCAATGAGATAAAAATTACAGTACGTTTACCCTTAATCCATCGTCTCAATATAGTTAATTAGTAATAGGCTTCCAGCTTAGTATATAGTACTAATTAATATGCATGCATGTTCTAATAAAAATCAAGAGGTAAAAGAAACAGCATATATCCCGATGATATTCAAAACACCCTTGAACGATAATTACCTCGTGTTTTTACGTTTTAGACCTTAATAGACGAAACTTAGCCAAACTGGAAAAAAAAAAACCCTAATACACGACACACGTTAACTCAGAAGACACTCTGATCTCTCCGTTCAAAAAAGATAAAAACATGCTCTTTTGCATTTTGTATATCATTGTGCTCTTAAACTTTGGAATGGAAGTAATTAAAGATATGCATATGCCAACAAAATAGTAATAAAACAAATATAAGCTGTCTAGTACTTATAATGTGGTAGTTCTAAATCATCGGTAAGAACTTATGCATGTATGTATAGTATATTTGTAAATAATTCGACTTTATGTGGATATTTATAACACAAATTTTGGTTATCGTATTCAAAGATTTTTAAGATCATTAATTATATATATTTGAGTGCATATTAATTATGACCTTTATCGTCATCTTAATTCCTTCTCTTTTATGTAGTTTTCTCATATAATTATAATTGTTACATAAAATGAAATTTTAATTGTTTAAAAAACAGTCATTAATTCAACAATTAATCCTCAAAAATAACAAGAAAAACAAGAGCCGATAAAATAGAGCTAGGGACAAGAACAATCATTGAACAAGATATAACAGTTTGACCCAATTAGAACCAATAAACTATAGTTAGACATACGGGAAGTAAGTACTCAAACCTCCCCAGAATGGCAATAAGTGCTCTTGATATCTCTAATTAAACACCAATAACCATCTATTCTGTCGGAACTCCCTACATTATCACAACACAAATTAACGGTCTTTCCTTCCATGTATCATTTCTATATAATTGACTCCATTTCCACATTCTTCAAAGACCAAGGGATATATGAATAAGGACTTGGGGTTCCCTTAAGTACTTCTTAAAAACAAAAAAGAAAAAAATTGATAAATAAAACACCCAAAAAAAAATAAATCATTTTTCCCCTTTTTATTTCCATAAAACCAAAGTTCTACAATAATGGGAGCGGCAAAGAAGGCCACCGTGATTGGCCTGTCCTCCGTAGTCCTGGTGGCGGTGGTGGTGGCCGTGGCGGTCGGAGTAAACAAAAACAATAACCAAAGCAGCGGCGGCGGCGGCAGCGGCATAACCACGTCCAACAAAGCCGTGAAAGCAATGTGCAATAATGTTGACTATAAGGATGCTTGTGAGCAAAGCCTTTCCAACACAAACTCGACCGACCCGAAAGAACTCATTAAAGTCGGGTTTGAGGTCACGGTAAATGACCTAAAATCCGCCATTGGCAACTCCACAACCCTAAAAGAAGCCGCTAAGGATCCGAGAACCTCGGATGCTTACGGCATCTGTAAAGATCTGCTGGAGAACGCGGTGGACGATCTCCACAGATCTTTTGAAAAAGTCGGGTCATTTGATGTGAGTAAGCTTGATGATTATGTGGCCGACTTGAAGACATGGCTTAGTGGCACGGTCACATATCAGGACACGTGCATTGACGCGTTCCAGAATACTTCTGGCGATGCCGGAGAGAAGATGAAAAAGCTTTTGAAGACTACTTCGGAACTTTCTAGTAATGCGCTCGCCATGGTTAATGAGCTGGCGTCCATGCTTTCGTCATTGCAAATTCCGGAGCTTAATAGGAGGCTGTTGTCTCATGAGGAAGGAGGAGGAGGAGGAGGAAGAGGAGATGAACAAAAACGACACCTTTATGAAAGTGAGGATCCGGGTTTTGGATGGACTAGTACTAATTCACAAGACCGACACCTTTATGAAAGTGAGGATCCGGGTTTTGGATGGAGTAGTACTAATTCACAAGACCGACACCTTTATGAAAGTGAGGATCCGGGTTTCGGATGGAGTAGTACTAATTCACAAGACCGACACCTTACTGAAAGTGAGGATCCGGAACAATCTGCATTACCCGGATGGCTTGATAAAACCCAGCGACATCTGCTCCAGGCTGCTTCCAAGCCCAATGCTGTGGTTGCCCAGGACGGGTCGGGTCAATTCAAGACTATCAATGATGCTGTTAAGACTGCCCCGCTCAAGAGCCTACAACCTTTTGTCATCTTTATTAAGGCTGGTATTTATAAGGAGTATATTGAAATTCCGAGGCATGTTAACAATGTTGTCTTCGTAGGAGAAGGTGCCACAAAAACCAAGATCACGGGGAACAAGAACTTCATTGATGGAGTCAATACATACAGAACTTCAACAGTTTGTACGTATATAATTCATTCTCATGCAAGCATGCATGCATGCATGTTAGGTTTTCTATTTCATTTTAATTAGAGAATTACAAAAAATGATTAACCTTATATTATTATAATACAATTAGCTAGGGAGCATTGCATTTCCGATGACATATATATATATATATACATGCATATTTGTTATACAAGTATATATTATATAATAGTAACTCTCTACTGCATGCATAAATACAATTTATCTTTCTAAATTATTTAAATGAATTGTTTATTTTAAACTATCTAAGTTCGAAATTATTTAATTTTTTAACCCAATGTTTTGAAAGTGATCTACTTGATGAAAATCGTCAGAATATTCCATTTATGATTTTTCAATGCTAATTTAACATTGGTCATTCTTTTTTTATATCCTGAAAATGGAACAGCCGTTAACGGAGACGGGTTCATAGCAAAGGACATTGGATTTGAGAACTCGGCAGGAGCAGAGAAGCACCAAGCGGTGGCGCTCCGAGTCTCAGCCGATAGGGCCGTCTTTTACCGCTGCCAAATGGACGGTTACCAAGACACCCTCTACACCCACACCTACCGCCAATACTACCGTGATTGCACCATCAGCGGCACCATCGACTTCATCTTCGGCGATGCCGCCGTCGTCTTCCAAAACTGCAAAATGATAGTAAGGAAGCCTATGTCCAACCAAGGCTGCATGGTCACAGCTCAGGGCCGGAAAGACCCCCGCTCCACCGGCGGCCTCATCCTCCAGAACTGCTACATTACCGCCGAGCCGGCATTCATGGACACAAAACCCCCAATCATGTCGTACCTCGGACGACCGTGGAAGGAATATTCTAGAACCATCATCATGCAATCATTTATTGACGCCAATATTGTCCCTGAAGGGTGGTCCCCATGGACCGGTACATTTGGACAGGACACTTGTTACTACTCCGAGTACCAGAACCGTGGCCCCGGTTCGAACACGGCGAAGAGGGTGGCGTGGAAGGGACTGAAGAAGATTTCGCCGCAGGAAGCTGAGAGTTTTACTCCGTCAAAGTTCATTCAGGGTGACACGTGGGTCAGGGCCGCAGGCGTTCCCTATGACCCTGGCATGATGAAGGTGTAAATCGGAGGTGCAGTACATACATATACATATATATTCTGTAAAATAAAGGATGAAAACATCCTAATTTTTTTTTTTTTGGGTTTAATTAATCTCATGCATTTTCTGTTTGGAATCAGTTTGTATTTAAATTAATGTAATTTTAATAAACTCGTGAAGTATATTAGTATAAGTTACACCGTCAGCATTTTATCCTCTCTTTTTTTTTTTGCATGACTTAATTTTATTGGTAAATGGAAAGCGCAACACCAATGTGCAGGCCATTACTCACACTATTTTTTATTTATTGAAAATTAGTCATTTTTGTAAAGTAAGTTTTCTTGTTTCTACTGAAAAAGTTAGAAGGAACAATAACATATAAATAAAAATTGATGATTACAAAATGATAACTGAATATTTTCGTAAAAAATACTTTCTCATTTCTTATTTACTAATATTATGCAATTTTTATACAAAGAACAAGAATATAGGTAAAAGATATATATATTATTCTTAGGCGTATAATTAATATATATATATATATATATATATATGAAAGAATTATAATAATTTATTAATCAATCAAAATTATTAAGTATAACAGCAAAGTATATTTTTTAGTAAATGATTTATATGTCGAGAAATTTATGAGAAAGTTAAATTACAATCAATATGATAATCAAAGTTATAAGATAAAATAAACTAGGGAGATATCATTCTTAATTACTATCCATTCATGGATGCATAACATGTAATTGTAATTTGAAGCAAAACTCATATTTTTCATAGTACTAATAATTATCTTGTACAACTCGTACAATTTTTAAAGCTAATATATTTTTTGATGAAGATTACAAAATGCAAAATTGATCCTTCTCTAGCTTTACCATTTTTGACAAAATTAATTTTAAGTTTTAATAACTGTCAAACTTCACCTTCTACTACATGAGCCTTAATTCGAACTCTTCTACATGAGATCCAAAAGTAATGCTTTAAATTATGAAGTTGTGTAGCAGTACTTGGTCGTATTATATTTAGGAGACCTAGTGTCCGCAGTTACTGCAGACGGGATATTTCAATCTTCTAGTTGTGGTCCATTACCGAACGACGTCGTTTGGATAGACCAAGCGCCTGCAATATTAAATTTGCGAACGGGACTTCTCACTTTCCTAGTTGTTAGACGGCGTCGTTTTGCGAGCTATAAATACTTATCGTCTGTAGTTTAATACTGTGGACGGAGACTTGTACAAAGAGGAGTATTTTGGACATTTATCCCGTCCGCTGTATTAAATTGCGGAATATTAAAAAATAAACTGCGGACGGGGGCTCTATTTAACTGTTTGATCAACGGATGAACACTCACGATCTGTTATAAGGATAATTTTAAATTGACAATGTTGGCAAAGACATCCAAGATATGTCTTAGCTAATTAAGTTTGCACTACAAGAAAAAAGCCTATCTGCGACCGCATATCAGCGACCGCATGCGGCCGCAGATAACCATCTGCGACCGTTTGCGGTCGCTGATATGCGTCGCATAAAATCTGGTCGCTAGAATGCACATCAGCGACCACTATTAGCGACCGCATTATCTGCAACCGAAATTAGCGACCGTTATTGTCCTTTCGGTCGCTAAAATGAGTCAGCAAGGTTCAGGACCACAGGCTGACGTGTGCCACGTGTCAGCGACTGCAAACAGCGACCGCATGCGGCCGCTGAAATCCCCATATGATTAGCGACTGCTTTATACTTATCAGCGACCGCATGCGGTCGCTGATGTAAAAAAACATTGGAACCAGAATTTTGCTGTTTTGTCGAATTCCCAAAAAACTGTACCTGTTTTGTACAGGTACAGTTTATATACCTGTTTTGTACCTGCTTTATCCCAACACATAAACATTCACAACAATATAACATCCATCGTCCATTTACCGACACATACACCAAACTAGTATATAAATTATATATAAACTATATAAACCTTTAAAAACCGATATAAATTGAATAAATATAAACAAATATAATCTTTAAGCAACATACAGACATCCAAAGAATGAATATAAAAGTATAAGATTCTCAAATAACTACAAAACAACACTAAATCAGTCGTCAAGCATCATTGTCCAAATTAGTTTCTCCTTGATCTTGATCACCCTGTAATTAACAAAAAAATAAAACAAATTACATATAATATAGTATATATGTTGATACTGGTGTTACGATCGACAATATACAGTTGTTTTTAAACACAACAATATATATATATATATATATATATATATATATATATAAGTCACTACTTTGATTGTAATAAATAAGATTGATTACCTCGTCGCCATGCCCATGCTGTGATGCTGCTGCTGCCGCCACTGCATCAGCTAACTCATCAGCACTCAGAGCCGCCAAATGCCCGCCCAGTATCTTTAGAAGATCGCGATCTTGACATATAGCTCTCACACAGTCAGCAGGAGTATGAATGGCTGGATGACTCGATGACTGTGAAGACTGGGTAGCAGAGCTGCCTGAGCCACTGAAGGATGGGCGTCGTCGTTGTCCTTGACCTTTGACGTAGTTCTTCTTCACAACAGACGCCCTCTCCCATAATTCTTGATCAATTGGCGGACGTGGGGTGCCTTCAGGATAGCGCTCATTCAATAAAAGCTTATAAGTATCCTGTCATCATGTTAACAATTAAATAGTTAAAAATAAATTGGTAAAATTCTAAAGAATGACGTAAAACTTGATAAGCAAGATTAAGTTGTTGAAACTTATTACCGCTATGTGGACAGCATCAGGCAGACCATCACGGGTGGCCACGTACACATCCAGCCAATGGATAGGCTGACCTTGAGACTGAGACTCCTATACAAAATATATTCCAATATTGCTAAGTACACATGTGATATTCTACAATTTATAATTGCAAACATATTAAAACTATTCATACGTACCCTGGCAGTGATATGCTGCAACTGTGAAATACTGCCGCCTCTGTAGGTTCCTTTAGCCTTTTCGCCATCAGGTACACCCGAGGATCTATTAGGGGCGGCAGTCTTGCGTCTTTTGACCCAGGTCTCATCTCTCCATTGGGCACACATCTCAGCCCATATGGACTGGGTGCACCACCAGGGGCTATGCTCATGCATGTAATCCTCACCCTGGCCTGGATGGTCGATCGATGCATTGTGAAGGGCTTTTTGTCGTTCTTTGTTCAAATTGTCTTTGGTGCGGGCGGCGCACTTCTGCCAAAATAGTGTCTGTATCACTGAAGCCTGCGCGTCTTCCCATCTATACCTTTTCTGCAAATAAAATAACAATAATAATATTAAAATGATACTTTTAACATATAATCCAACACTATTAAACAATTATCCTTAGAATATTATATTATCTATCATAATTAAAAGAAATACCTGAAATTCAGCCCAAACTGCATCCTTGTGGGCGATAGGTGTGGTCGCCCACGTAATCACAGGTGTGGGCCAATTCTGTAAGCACAATTGTGATATGCACTTGACGATCTTATTATCTGAAAAATCACTATAATATACAATAATTTACATCAAAGATAAGTAGATATATTAAAGCAATTTACATTAGTTATATATCTTGTATAAATGGAATCTAAAATGTTTATATATAAATGATGCGGGACGTACGTGCTATTCGGAGGAGGACGAATCTGAATAAGAATCCGATCATCCGGATTAGTAGGGGCCTTGGGCACATGATTAGGCCCCCTACCCAAGCCGCGCTTTTTCTGCGCTGCTTCAGAAGTCATCTATATATTACAAATTTCAAAATGTTAGTATGAGTTCTATTTGATTACATGTATATATGAATATAAATTGACAATAATGACAGGAAATTGCATTTAAATAGTTAAGTACATAAACATGTCAGTGATATAAAGATGTTAGTATGAGTTATATTTGATTACATGTATATATATGAATATAAAATGACAATAATGATAGAAAATGCTAAACATACATTTCATTTGTTCAAGTGTCAATGTCTGATTCAGAATCATCTTGTATACGTATTGCAGATTCATAACCATCATCTGCTTCAGATTCAGTGTCAGATTCAGTTAGTAACTCTTCCTCCTCAGTATCAATGTCATCTAACACAAGTATTGACTCAGGATCTAATTCATGTGGTTCATCTCCACCATCTAACTGGATTACTTCATTGTCGTCCTCCACATTTATTATAGTTTGAGCATGAAGCATATGCTCTTGGTAAATCTCCCCATCAACTACTTCTACACGACTGCGCGCGGGAGTATGAATTACAACTTGCCAATCTGTAGGCGGTCTATCCCTTTTCCTAATAGGACTAGGAGTGTAGTATACTTGTACTGTTTGAGTTGGTAAAACAAATGGTTCGTTGGAGTACGCAGACCTATGGAGGTCAATATCGACGATTCCATGTCTGTCAACACGTATCCCTTTTTCTGAATCAAACCAACGACACTTGAACAAGTTAATATGACCCCCGTACGTGCCCTTGTACGACAACTCTACGATTTCCTCCAACTCCCCATAAAAGGCACGACCAAGCTCATTGTAACAATCTCCTTGGACACACACTCCAGAGTTTGTTGTTCTTTTACCGCGCCCATATGGCTTTGTATGAAATTCACAACCATTTATTTTGTAACCATTGTGGCTGACTTGGTCCCTATCTGGTCCCATAGCTAGGACTTGTACATTAGCCGGAATCGTTGATCCCTCAGTCAAAGCCTACAAAAACTCCATCTTATTAAATGAAGTCATCGTTAATATGGAGTATATATATATATATATATATATATATATATATGTCGTGCTTAAGAAATTGAACTTACTTTGTCCTTTAGCCAAAGTGCAAATTTTTTATCACGATTGATTTGAATATCTTTATCAGTTATGCCGGGATGCTTCACTTTTAACTCGTCATCGTACAATCTATACAATGTTATAAACATTAATATATTGGAATGTATATTACATGTCATTGAAATTTAAGGGATAAATTTTCAAGTTTACGTGTGTACCTCACAAATTGGTCAATCTCCTCGCAATTGAGAAGAATGTAAGTATGTGCAGCATATAATTCCAGCTCAGAGAGGAATATGCGCGTCCCTTTTCCATAAGCGCGGCCCGATAGACCAAATACAGAAAGCCGACCATTTAGTTCAACATTTCCCCCATCATCATGTCTCGAGACTCGATTGGCCTTTGTCAAGACTTCGTCCGGAAAATAGTCTGAGACAAACGTAGATATCTCATCGAAACTGTATGCCTCACATATCGACCCCTCGACATAAGCTCTATTCTTAACCTTCCTCTTAAGGTTTCCCATCACCCTTTCGAAAGGGTACATCCATCTATATTGAACTGGACCCCCAATACGAGCTTCATAGGGAAGATGGATTTGCAAATGCTCCATGGAGTCAAAAAAACCAGGCGGGAATATTTTTTCCAGTTTACACGTGATCTCTATGATGTTCTTCTCAAGTAGAGACATGTCCTTCTCATTTAATGTTTTTGAACATAAGTCTTTGAAGAAACGACTAAGATCCGTCAAAGCATCCCATATTGGTTTATCAAGCAGATCCCGAAATGCTATAGGCATGAGTCTCTCCATGAACACATGACAGTCATGACTCTTCATCCCTTGCAATTTTCCACCCGTAACACACCTTGCAATGTTTGACGCATATCCATCTGGTAGTTTCAGAGACTTAACCCATGTGCACACATCTTCAACTTGCTTTTTGGACAATGTGTACCTTGCATGCGGTTTGACAATCTTACCATTAGGAGATTCATAAAGTTCTAATTCAGGACGCTTACAAATATCTTTCATGTCCAAACGTGCCTTATCATTATCTTTTGTCTTCCCCGTAACATTCATCACGGTGTTAAACACATTGTCGAACACATTCTTCTCAATATGCATCACATCTAGATTATGACGAATCAAATTTGTAGACCAATAAGGCAATTCCCAAAAGATGCTTCTCCGAACCCAGTTATGAGACTCGCCAAACCCATTTATTATGTTTGTGGCATCAATCTTACCAAATGGGATGACCGGCAATCTCATCACACGGTCACGTATCTCCGTCCCCGACAATCGCGGTGCAGGAATATCATTCTCTACTTTCCCTTTCCTGAAGTGTTCTCTATTTCTTCGAAACGGGTGGTCTACCGGCAAGAAACGACGATGACAGTCAAACCAGCAAGGCTTTCGACCTTTTGATAGATTGAAAGACTTTGTATGCTCCATACAATACGGACAAGCCAACTTCCCGTGTGTACTCCATCCAGCTAACATACCATAGGCAGGGAAATCACTTATAGTCCACATAATCGCTGCCCTAAGGTTAAAATTTGTTTTCGTTGCAACATCCCAAGTCTGTACTCCATCCTCCCACAATACCTTCAACTCATCTATAAGAGGTCTCAAGTAAACATCTAAGTTCTTTCCAGGACTCTTAGGACCAGGAACCACGAGTGAAAGAAACAAGTATGATTGTTTCATACACATCCATGGAGGCAAGTTGTACGGAGTAACAATCACAGGCCAACATGAGTACGGAACAGCTGAGTGGCCGAACGGGTTGAATCCATCAGTGGACAAACCAAGCCTCACATTTCTACGTTCCAATGCAAATCCAGGATGTGCTAAGTTAAAATTCTTCCAAGCCTGCCCATCTGCGGGATGGTTAAGTTCTCCATCTTTAGCTGGAGATTTCGCATGCCAAGTCATATGTTCAGCTGTTCTTGAAGACATGTACAACCTTTTTAACCGATGCGTAATTGGAAAATACCTTAAAATCTTAAAAGGTATACTTGTCTTTTTTGTAGTCACACCCTCTTTATTAGGCCTGAACCGATCATGACTGCAAAACGTGCACCTTGTCTTTTGTTCATTTTCCTTATAAAACAACATGCAATCGTTCGAACATGCATCGATCTTTTGGTATCCAAGACCCAACTTCTTCACCATTTTTTTACAGTAGTAGTAGTTATCGGGTAATTTTTCATCGTCTGGCAACATACTCTTAATGGCCTTCAATAGCGACTCAAAACACTCATGGCTCATGTTGTGATCAGCCTTGATGTTAAGTAATGTCGCCACTGCAGACAATGTAGTGTGCTTGGTGCAACCATGCCACAACGGCTCGCTACCCTCGTCTAACAACTTAAAGAACGCTTTGGCATCAGAATTCATAGGTTGCTCTCTGCCTTGTTCCCAATCAAAATCCGGCCCTGCAATATCATGAACCATGGCATTCATACGATGGGTACTGCTGCCCGGAGTGTGTACTTGTGCATAGCCACTATCTCTTCTCTGCCCATGTGCCCACCAGCATTCTTCATAATTTCTCATGAACCCAGAAACAAGTAAATGATAGTTTACTATGTCTCTGTCCATATAATTTTGATTTTTACACTTCAAACAAGGGCATCTTATCTTGTTCTGACCATTCACACATTCCGGATGACTATATGCATAATCTAGAAACACTTGACAACCAGTCCTAAATTCAGTTGTAGCACCTATTTGGGAACTTGACTTTCGTTTTCTCATCCAACTTCGGTCTGAATAAAGGTCCATGATACCACGGTACCTATTGCAAACAAGAATTATTGTATCCCCTTGTTAGATATTTACAATTCAGCCCAATGTCATTTATGATGCATATAAATACATATAGATGTATCCTTATGTAAGCATATTACTTGAGCATACTTGTAAGCATATGCGTTAAGCATACTTGTAAGCATATGACTTGAGCATACTTGTAAGCATATGATTAACATTTAAGCATAATTGTAAACATATGACTTGAGCATATACACGTATATGATTAACATTTCAACATACATGTAAGCTGTTATTGTTTGAGGGTCTTCAAACAACAACACAGCTCCAACCATACATGTTCAAACCATACTTCTCCCATCTTCAAGCTTCAAAGGAAACTAGTTGATTGGTGATGCATTTAATTCTCTTGTCTGAATACTTCCGTCCTGCCTGGATTTATGATATAGCTGTAGAATCCTAACTTGATTAGTCATAGTTCTTCTATAGGATCATAGATTATTCTTGTTAACATAACCTAAGCCCCTTGAACCTATAACATCTTCCCATTATAACAGTTCAACTAGATCAATTTCATTCTTGTTCTTTTTGTTTAGTGTTTAATTAATTTTGCTTCCTAGATAACCCTTTATATTTGATACTAATAGTCTATGCTTTATATGTGAAGAAGAGGAGCTTACATAGAGAAGACTCGGAGAGGCAGTTCATCCGATGCTCTATTCTTTTGGATGTCAGTCATTTTCTTATTCTTTTTTGAAGCAAGTTTGTAGTAGGTTATATTAAGATTGTGTTTTGTACCTAAAAATATTAGGCACTATTTTCTAGCTGTTCTGTTATGCAAACTAAGTAAACTGTATGTGATTATATATGTGGGTTGTATGCCTCCTATTCGTTGGTCGTAAATAAATTCTCATCCATCCAACAGTAGAGAGAAATTTAGTGAATTTGCTTACTTATAATATTAGCTTTTTAACTTATTATTACACTATTTTATTGAAACCATACCTTTTCCATTTGAATGTGTCAAGAAGTAATATTTCTTGTTGCCGTGGGTGGTAGAGTTTGTTGACTTATAATTTATTTTTTTAACTAAGAAAAATAAGATACTAAGAAAAAGAGAAGATTCATTGATATTGGGTGGGTAAGCCAAGTAAAGGCTGTGCTTTTTAATTTATGGTAGACTTGTTTAAAATTATTTGGGATTCCTAATACCTAATTCATAATATAGCATCTAAGTTTGCATATTGGAAAATCAGTACTCTATATTGGGTTGGGTTGGCTATTACAATTATAAAATTATAATCAGTACTCTATATTAGTCATCCAAAATGATCACTAAATACATATGTGATCACAAATTTTTATTTATTTATTAGTTGACAACTAAGTAAATGGTAACTTAGTAATGTTACAAAGAATATATATATATAGTATACAATACCCAAATTAAACCTAATTACCCAAATTAAATCTAATTATCCAAATTAAACCTAATTAAGGGTTCTTAACAATGGGGTATACATACACCAAATTAATCAAATTTATGTATATATATATACATATTCATAGCAACAAATCAATATAATAACATGTATATATGTATATATATATATATATATATATATATATATATATTCATAGCAACATATCAATGCATATATGTATACATTACCCAAATTAATCATTCATTGTATACCAAAATCATTCATAGTATAACTAATATATACCTAAATGTCGGCGACGATAGCAGCGGGCGGTGGCAGCGAGACGGTAGCAATGGGCGGCACCTCTTCTCCCTATTCTTCTCTCCCTTCTCCCTCTTCTCTCCTTCTCTGTCTCCCTCTTTTTCTTTCCGTTTCGCGTCTGTTGTCCAGGCCTGTTGCTGAGAACATTTAAAAGCATCAGCGACCGCTTTCAGCGACCGCATACGGTCGCTAGTTTTTAATGACGTGGATATATCAGCGACCGCATGCGGTCGCTGTCACTCCTTGGTCGCTGAAGAAAAGACCGCGAACAATTCACGCCAATTTTTAGGCGGCAAAAACACACCTGCGACCGGATAGCGACCGCATGCGGTCGCAGATATAAATTAGCGACCAGATTTTATGATGGTCGCCAAAGGAGGTCGCTGATTCCACCACTAGCGACCGTATTTTGCGGTCGCTGATATATTTGGTCGCTGATAGCCTCTTTTCTTGTAGTGTTGGCTAAGACTATTTAACAAAACAACCTAGTTTTACACACAAAAATGAAGATGATACTTCTCTCAAAAAATGGGTTGAGTCAAACTTTGGACAAATGTAAGTGAAATTTAGAAAAAAGTAAGACACTTTAGAAACCTAATTGACGAAAAATAAACTTTAAAGATAATTTGACATTTAGTAACAACTTAGAGGGATAAAGAGAATTGTGAGGATTTAATTACATGGGTCCTCTTAACATGTGCACATGTTAAGCACATGTTGTGATAAGGATTCACAAATTAAAAACAAAAAGAATTATAGAGTAAAAACAGAAAAAAATAAATGGTAGATTTGGAATTGATGAAGAATGTGTACAGAATGAGTTACAAAAGAAGAAATTTAAGAAACATTATCATTATACAGATAATCTAGCTTTTTCTAGCTCTCCTTCCTTTATTTATACCTAGCTGTCACTTCTCTAACTACTACAACTATCAGCCTAACTAAGTTTCCCTCTTCATTTTGAATTCTCAGATTCCCTCCCAATTATATTCAGTTAATTCAGTTGCTTTCACTACTTTCTTGCTCATGCCAACTGTCTACTTTGGTTAATGACTCCTTAGTCCTTCCTTGATCGTTTGATATTTATTGAGCTGCTACAGTTCACAACATTACCCAGCCCTCTAAAATGTCTTTGTCCTCAAGGACAAAAATTGAAATCAGGAAATTGTTGTACCATTTGTTCAGCATCCTCCCATGAAGCATCCTCCAGATTGCTATTAGCCCAATGAATGAGATATTCCATCTTTGGTCGATTATGGAATTTAACCACCCTTCTATCCAACACAGCAACCGGAATGATCTTTGGCCTCCCATATTGCAGCAACTGGTGGTAGTGTAGGAGCTAACTTGGCATGTAACCTAATTTGTTTTTTTAGTAAGGATACATGAAAAACATCATGGATTTGGGCATGACTAGGAAGGTCCAATTTATAAGCCACAGATCCTACCCTTGCAAGCACTTTATAAGGGCCATAATACCTTGGTGCCAATTTAAAAGAAGACCGTTGAGCTAAGCTAGATTGTTTGTATGGCTGTAGCTTTAGAAACACTGAATCGCCTATCTCAAAGCCCCTTTCCGTCTTATGTTTGTCTGTATAAGTTTTCATTCGAACTTGAGCTTGTAACAGTTTAGTTCGTAGATCAGCTAAAACTCCACTTCTGTCTTGAATAAAACTGTCCAACCTTAACAGCTAGCTTTTAAGGTGTGGCTCTCCCAAGGTTTATAACAATTGGTATCAAAGCCGTCCACTTCCTCCCGGTTGCAATCGTGAGGCGAGGGTGGTGACGTCGGTATTGCAGTGTTCGCCCGAGGCTAGATTCGTGTAGCGCAAAGTCATCCCGCGTGGGCGCCGGGACTGCAGAGCGTGGTGAAATGTTATGATCTGAATTGCAAGGTATGAGACTTGTGTCTCACATCGATAGTATGAAACTTTGATGTGTGGTATTTATAAACTTTGGACTCTCCAAACTTAATAACTAGCTTTTAAGATGTGACTCTCTCATGATTTATAACAGCACACAGAAGAAATTCCTAATTACATTTATCTATGGAGACTGATAGAATATATGCGACAACAGTAAATTTACCACCTCTCTCTCATCTTTCATTGGGCTATAAGACTTATAGGGTAGGCCCATTTTATTTTCGTAAAAAAAAAATACCGCCGTATCTAAGTTTGAAAGCGGGAATATAATATTTTCACACCTTCTCTCGATCTTGCTCCCTATTTAACGGCGTCTTTTCCAATTTTCTCACCTTTACAATTGTTATGCGTATAGGGTATAACATAGCATAGATCTAAAATTCAGAACAAAATCATATTTTTAGGGTTCACTTCTTGGACCATAACATCAATTCTATAGCTCTTTCTTTATTCGTTTGTCCCCCCTTAGGATTCCAATTGAAGTACTACGTACATCTGATCTAGCAGTGTATATAACAAATGGTTCAATTCGACACAGGGAAGAAGAAGAAGAAGAAGAATTGAGTTATTCCATTAATCTCATCCTCTGCTATTCACCCTTCCTCATCAAAAGATGGCAACAATTAACAAAGGTTTTAACATTTCACTTATTTGTTGTTCTAATGTGGTGGTGGTTGGTGGTCTCCCATTTTTATCTTATTTTTGGTGATTTCCGTAAACCATTTCATTAACTCAACTTATTTTATAGATTCATTTGAGTATATATATATATAAGTATAACAATACAAGAGAGAATTTTTTATTAAATTAATTTGGTTGGTCATCAATATTTATTTTGCATGTTCAATTTTTTCACATTAAAAAGCAGACTTTATCCAAAATCTACTCTAATATTTATTCGAGTATATAACTATTATATTAATTAAAACCTCTCTCTTTAATATAATTTTGCGATTGACTATAAAAAATGACAAAATTAAATTGAAATTAATCTCAATTGCCAAAAAAGACAAAAAAGGAAAAAAATATTTAACGCTATGTAAAAAAAAGCATATAAAAACATTAGTTCATACCTCGTAATTAAGGCTGTAAAATGAGCAAACAGTTCGGGTTCGATTCGTACTCGCTCGACTAAAAGTTCGATTCGAGCTCGACTCGAAGTTCGATTCGAGCTCGACTCGAAATATAAATGAGTCAAATATGAACAAATTTTAAAATTCGATAAATTACTCGAACCTCCTTAAATTATAATTTTCTATTGATACTCGGATCATATTCGTTCAAAAAGTTCAAACTGCTCGGGCTCAATTCGAAATTGTGCTCGACTCGGTAGCTAAATGAACCTCAATAAAATTTTATTTTATATTCGATAAATTTTATAAACCAAATCTCGGCTCAACTCGGTTGGTTTACACCCTTACTCGTAATGCTTATGGTCGCAAGCAATAATATCAGCATTTACCGTTCTTCAACCACTATTTCAGTTGGGCCATAATAAGTTGCATATCAGAGGCCCATTCACCATCTCTAAAAATTTTGACACCATATCTGAGCGGGAAAATGGTCATCCAGAAACTTTCATACTATACTATATTTTTGTATGTATATATAAATCTATATGTACATATCATATCACCCTGACAATCCAGCCACTCTGCGGATTTCTTACTTATACTCTGTGTTGTATGTCTGTGCAATTGTAAATTACAAAATTTCTTTAAGTGTTTTACCTCTTGAACCTCAAATTCAGTTCTTGGGCTTTTTCTTTTGCCTCTATCCCCAAATTTCAAAATAGCTAGGGTTTTAATTGAAAGGCGACTAGCACTGTAATGGGCGTTCAGATTTGACCCACAAGATGTGCCAAGATAATCAAGGACCGACCTGTTCTGAAGCCGGGGAAAAATTTCATATCGTTCAGCCGCTTCGTGACCTAGAATCCAATTGGGCCATCGATCTTGCTAAAAATCTCGAAGAGTATCTATTAAAAATTTATTCTGGTGAAATCACCGGAAAAGTTGACGGTCATCTCTCTGTGAATTTCGCTGAAGGTTCAATATTTTTTTTACTCTTGTTTGTTACAGTGTTTTATCAGGGTACTGAATTTGAAATTTTATCTTTTGAGGGAAAATGTAGCTGCTTTGCTGCTTCAGGGTTCAATTCAGGTGTACAGTCGGAAAGTGGAGTATCTGCACTCTTTGGTTTTACAAGCTTTGGAGTTTATTTCGCAGAAGAGGTTTGATTTTTTGTTACAATCCTCTAGCTTAATTTTGGTTTAATTTTGTTTTGTTGATTTATGTGTTTGGGGTTTTTTTCTAATTCAGTATTCTAATGTTTTTGTTTGCATAATTGTGAAGATCAGATTTGATTATTTGTTTTTGTTATTCAAAATCATTGGAGATATGGAACCATGGATCTTTTTCTTACCTAATAAAATTGCTCTCTTTTGTACACGTGAGTTACATGGTCTTGTATGAAATTATTTATCTTGAAGATTGATACTTTGTAGTTGCCAGAAAAATTTCCTTCTATATAATCTTTTTTTTCCGAGTGGTTTTCTCAGCTTGGCGTTGGCACAAAAAGCCATCATTTTTTTCCCTATCAATTTTGTTAGTTGGATAAAAACACGATTATCCTTTTAACAGCTATTTTCTATTTTTTGCCCTACTTGTAGAATTAATGTCTGTTACTCTGTTAGATTTCTGGGTTATTATATGAGGAATAGGAAGGGATATTGCTAGTGTTCCTTTAATCCTTTCTTCATGTTTTATGATTGGGTTTTTTAGATTTCTTTAACTAGGATTATAGGAGAGATAATGTGTTTGAATATGGAATTGAGGATTCTTTAACTATGATTATAGGAGAGATAATATGTATGAATATGGAATTGAGGATATATGATATAGTTTTAATTATCTAAAATTAGCATTTGAAGTCTTAAAAGCTATATTCGAAGATTCACAATAAAAACATAGCTCAGAATCTTGCAAAGATTTTGTTGAGAATGAGGTAGTATTCTACATAGTCGGCAAGAAGATGGTCACTATTTATGTTGGTCATATTTGGAGTCTTCAAATGTATTCCTACTAATTATTATTAGATGTTTTAGTTAAAGAGAAGGCATGTTTTGGGGGTAACATTGGTCATGACACTTAATTCTTTTATTGTTTCTTAAAAGCTATGAATTGTCAAATATGTTATGTGTTCTTATCTCGGCGTTAGTGTGGTATACAATAAAACACATCCGAACATACCAACTAGCTAGTTGGTTAGGTCTCTTGGAGGTTCCAAATCTTCTTTGCAACTCGATGATTTTATCAAACATGCGTAATCTTGAAAATATTAGTTAGGATTAAATATCTTGCTATACTTGTTTGTAATTATGATTTAAGGAATTATGGACCATAGCGGTTATTGCATATGATTGTTAACCGACAGTTTATCAGATTTAGGTGGTCCCCACCCAATGCCAAAACATTTTAATAGTGCAAATTATACATAGTAGTTTGGAGCAAAGTGGTTAGGAATTGTATAATGACTATAAAGTGAATAAGAGTGTGTACATAATCATATCTATTGACCATTTATATTTGATGTAATATTTGAGCAGCCAGCCTGAGCAACTAGAGAATGCTTCAGGGCAACCAGAAGAAGGTGGTGCGTCTGCTACTCCTGATGGTGATGATGATCTATTTTGGGGCTTAGATGATATCCCAGGTGCTTGTTACAATGCATATTAGTTTGGTAAAGAGTTACATTCCATTGCATGGCTATAATTATTTTACGTTGCAGTGGATGTGAAGAACACCCTGGACAGTGCAACCACTAGAGATGCTCCTTTAGATTACTTTGTAAAGCCCCCTGCAGACCTTGTTGTGCTTGAAGGTGATTGCTTAGATGCTATTGGTGATGGCGGGGAATTAGATTCCTATCTGGTACATAGTGTTTCTCTTTCACTATATATCAATGCTGTAGATATTAGTCCCTCCGTTTCAGTTTGAGTAAACTTTTTTTGGGACACAGGGAATAATATCATTTAAATTTTCATTGGCTTCTTTCACTTTTTGAGTTTTCAGTTAGCCACAAACGATCTCTACCGGGATTTTATTCTCTTGGACTCATGCGATGCAGCAGCCGTTGATGATTTTCTAGAGACGGATGATGAAGTGAACAAAGAGCATATTGGCGTCAGTAAAGATAGCTCTCTGCTCTCTAAATCTTGCAAGAGCTTTCATTCCCCCACTAGACAATCTGGGGGTTCTGCACGTAGGTTATCTGTTGGAAAGAGCCAGGAAGCAAATCTAAATCAATCTCCTTGTGTTGGCAATGGTCTTGATAATAAATTTAACTCTCCTGCCTGCAAAATTCCCAGAAACAACAATAATGAATTTGTAATGGATGGCAGATTTCCAGGATTTGGGGATTTGGATGTTACAGATGATGATGATGATGACGATCCGTGGAAACCTTTGAATCCCCATGAACCTGGGAATTTAAAAGTTAAACCTTTTAGAAAAGGTTGTTTAAGCTTCTTTTTGTTCTGATTGATTCTCTTTTAGTATTTTATGTCATGAATGTAACATGTCTGGCTTCTTGATCTTTCTTCCAAGCAGTGAAAGCTTATGGAAGGGATGGGACAAACTCCATTAAACAAGTCCCTACAACTATAACTACCGAATTTCCTCTTGCACGACTGTATGGTACCATTAGTCCAGATCTTACTCAAATATGGGAGACACAACGTGCTACAGAAAGACAGCATGAATCACAGTCTCCTCCATTATATGAAAAGGTTAATCTTTTGTTATAGTATATTTTGACTAATTTTTTACCCGAGTTCTGTACTAGTGTAGTACTGAAGTTCTATCTGCAGCTGCGACAATCGCTTGTTCTTGGAGGACTCGAAAATTTTGATGCATGTTTTAATCCAAAGGATGACAATGAAGACAATGAATATGATAGTGGGGACGCTGAGTTTGTTGGAGCACCTGATTTTGACATTCCAGAGAGTACATTTATGAATGAAGATGTACCTATTTCCCCTAAGATGGTAGGCATTAACATTAATTGGCTTTTATACATGTCATGTCTCGGGCTTGACCCAGTAAGATTCTGTCTAATTATTCATACGTTCATATTTATGCAGCATGATGATGGCACCGCTCATTTTCATACTGATGAAACTTATGGGCATGACAATCCAACTCCTGAAGCAAGCCTTGAAGATCTTTGTCGCTCTCACTTGGTATGGACGCTGTTCTTCAATTTGGCATCTTACCTATATTAGAAATAACTCGTCGAATTGCCTTCATTTAACATGTATTTACACTCTCACGCTTCATCCATCACATTTAGATGTCTCCATTCATTTTATACATTTAAGAACTGATGTATAAATTATACAAAGTTCCATGCTTGTGCCCATGCGCCCTTCCTCCATATTTGATAAATGAAGAGACTTGTGTGGCAGGAAACTCTATCCCCTACAAAGTTATAATTCTCACAAGTTAAATGGTAATGTTACTGGAACTTATATAGCATTGGGGACATCCAGAAAAGGAAAGAGACATCTAAAATAAGTTTGAAGAACTATTATTTAATTTAACCCTACGTGGAAACCAATCAATAGTATTATTAAATTTGGACCATGTACTATTTGCCTTCCTCACATGAGATGCAGTTTGCAAGTCCTAGTTGAAATGGGTCAGTATGTACTGTGTAGGTGGCTGTCTGTGAATAGGCTCTCCCAAAAAGTACAAGGAATCAATTGAAAAACTGAAACATACAATATGGATATGGTCACTCTTTGTGGTGGCCCGGTGGGATCAACTTGATTCTTCCCGCTGCCTGTCTCTTTAATCAGATACACTTTCTTTGGTTGTACGGTTTTTTACCTTGAAAGAAACATCTTATTTCAGTTGATTATCTCAGGACTTGTCAAGTGCAATCTCTAAAAGTGAGAACAGATGCCAAAACGATGGTCATATATGTGCATTTAGATTCACAAAGTTCCTGATTGTTAAAATAATTGCAATTTAAATCCAATATTCCATTTCTTTTAGCTTAAAACAAAATGGAAAAAATCAGAAATATTTCAATTGGGTTTTGCTTGTTTCAAAAACAGAAGGATTTTACTGCTTTGACCATTTCGGAATGAACTATTGATCCTTACCTTTTTGGTTGATTATTGTTTCCTCAACTAAGCTTGTTAAATATAATGGGGAGCTTCTTCCTTCATTTAGGATTCTCTTCTTGCTAGCATCAGTGAAAGCGAGAAGCAGACCGAGTTGGCTGCGCGGGTATCGTCATGGAAACAGAGAATTGAGCAGAACTTGGAAGAGCAAGTGCGTCCATTTACTCTTCCTCTTTACATATCCTTAACATTGACTAAGAATTTTTCTTTTAAGGTTATGATTCTTTTTATTCTCTTTTAGCGATTTTTGCAATTCATGGTCTTTACCTGACAGGACGCACGGCAAGCATTTGATATACATGAGTATGGTGAAAGAGTTTTGGATAAGCTGTCTCTAGCAACAGATGGTGAGAATGCAACGTCCTTCCTAGATGTGGTCAGGGGGCAAGAGAAGCACGATGTTGCTCGAACATTTTCTGCGCTTCTGCAGTTGGTAATCCCCTTGTGGAGAATTTGGAAGTGGTGTTTCAAGAAACTTTTTAACTTCACTTTAAACTTTTAGTATAAAACTCTGTACTGGTTCATTGCTGCGTGAAATCGCTAATTGTCATTAATCCTTTTTTCAGGTGAACAATGGAAATGTTGATCTGCAGAAGGTTGATGCTAATGATGACGAACACACATGTTACACAGCTGTGAATCCCTTCTACGTCCGACTTGTCAGGCATGCCAAGAGACGACAAGAATTGCACCTCCGATCATCATCAAAAAAGAGAGCTAAATCTCCAATGAATACAGCAGGAGCAATGAAAGATGAGAAGGGTAAGTCGGGAAAAGAGAACCGTCAGCCAGTTAGCTTCATCGGTTTTTGGGGTCTACCTCGTCCTCGAGTTTGACGTCATCGGAAATGACTGACAAGTTTTCTCTAAATTTAGGAAAGGTTGAAGGTGCACGGGGCACTCCTGAAAGTAAGAGAAAAAGAAGGTCCAGATTTGTTGAACCTGTTGGACCTTGTTAACAAGTAATGTATTCAACACCACCCTCCCTGTTGTATGGCTCATAGAAGATCAGAAGGTAACCCACCCTATGTAGTTTTAAAGTTCAGGTTCTACAAATGTTGTTTTTAAGTTATTAATAGTTGGGACCGCAACATGTAAGTGGAGTATCTTCGTTATCCCTTAACTTAGTGACTCAATATACTCTACAATGGTTCTCAAGAGGCTGTAACACACATTCTTGAGTAATGCGGCAGGAATTAGTCTTCTTCTTCCTGTGTGCCCTCTTTTTGGTAAATCACGTGTATTCAGATGCACGCAGCTTCCTATTTCCTACTGCATGTTTTGTTTTGTGAGTGCTTAGGAATTTGGAGGAATTTGAACATTTCTAGGCTACCTTCAGTCTTTACTTGCGAGTTGAAATGGCTTGTAACAACAACAATAAGCAAGCAAGCAAACGAACGGACGAAGGAATGAATGAATGACAAAATTTAAATTAAACATTAATTGTTTAGTTTTTAATATTATTTCAAATATTTAATATAACTTTGATTTTTTCATTATTTTTTATTCAATAAATAACACTCTTTTTAACAATATATGCAATTAATATTATGTTTAATACTATATAAATATTTTTTTAATAATTGTGCACAATTATAATAAATAAATGAAAAAATAATTTGTAGTAAACTTTCACGGTCAACGACTGGAATATTCTCACTCGTTTCTTGGCAATCGCTATTTTAACTGCCGCTACTTTGTCACTCTTGAATATTCTCACTCGTCTACTCGTCTAGGTGTCGGAACCCGAGTTTCACCGTGACTCGACTCACCCGTTCCTAACTCGATATCGAACTCAGCACCCACAGTCCCACACTAGTCCCGATCCTAAAGTAGGCGAGACAACCACCGATCTTCTGTTCATGCTTAGTATCCGCTTCAACGATTGCAACCGACTCCCCGGCGATTTAAAACCGTGACTCGCTGGAGAACTCAGTCGTAACTCGTCGACTGACTCACTCCTCGAACCTCTATTCTCACCCCTACCAGGTCCGAACCTTTCCTCCTATCCGCCAACGACGTCGAGCAACCGTAGAGCTCGAACTGGCGGGTTCAGCC
>JAINUT010001189.1:0-17101 GCA_020205555.1 Panax stipuleanatus
CCATATGTCGATTATAGGAATAAAAATGGAGAATCCTAACGGGTGCGATCATACCAGCACTAATGCACCGGATCCCATCAGAACTCGAAGTTAAGCGTGCTTGGGCGAGAGTAGTACTAGGATGGGTGACCCCCTGGGAAGCCTCGTGTGCACCCTTTTATATATTTTTACGAAACATATAAAGAATCGTTCGTACTAGTGAATGTCTCGGTAAACGCGTAAGACGAAAATGTCGCTACGCCCACCAATATGTCAAAATATAGGATAAAAATTGAAAATTTAACGGGTGCGATCATACCAGCATAATGCACCGGATCCCATCAGAACCGAAGTCGAGCGTGCTTGGGCGAGAGTAGTAGTAGAATGAGTGACCCAGGGAAGTCCTGTGCTGCGCCATTTTATATTTTGCGAGACACGGTGAAAGAAAACGTTTGTACTGGGATGGACATAATTTTTATTTTTTCGGACGGTCCGAACCGGTCGGTGGGTCGGTACAAAAAACGGTCCGGTTTTGTACAACAAAAAATCGTATATCGGTTTTTTGATACCGGTTTCGGTACCGGGTTTTGTGGTTCGGTTTTAACGAACCAGGGTATATACGGTTTTCTAATTTTTATTATATAAAAAATAATTAATTAATAATAATATTGATTATAGTAATAGAAAAAAAATAATAATAATAATAAATAATATTTATTAATTTTGATATTTATTCGGAAAAAACTAGTACCGAACGGTCTGTTATACCGGTCCAACCGGTACCGCTATCGGTACCAGAATTTGCAAATTCGGTATCGACCCGGTTCGGTGATTTTTACAGTTGGCCACCCCTAGTTTGTTCTAGTGAAAATATCTCGATAAACGCGCATTCACGACGCAAATGTCGCTACGTCCCACCCATATGTCGATTATAGGAATAAAAATGGAGAATCCTAACGGGTGCGATCATACCATCACTAATGCACCGTATCCCATCAGAACTCGAAGTTAAGCGTGCTTGGGCGAGAGTAGTACTAGGATGGGTGACCCCCTGGGAAGTCCTCGTGTTGCACCCTTTTTATATATTTTTTACGAAACATGATAAAAGAATCGTTCGTACTAGTGAATGTCTCGGTAAACGCGTAAAGACGACGTAAATGTCGCTACGCCCCACCAATATGTCAAAATATAGAATAAAAATTGAAAATTTAACGGGTGCGATCATACCAGCACTAATGCCGGATCCCATCAGAACTCCGAAGTCGAGCGTGCTTGGGCGAGAGTAGTACTGAATGAGTGACCCCAGGGAAGTCCTGTGCTGCGCCAATTTTATATATTTTTGCGAGACACGGTGAAAAAAACGTTTGTACTGGGATGGACATAATTTTTATTTTTTCGGACGGTCCGAACCGGTCGGTGTGGTCGGTACAAAAATAACCGGTCCGTTTTGTACAAAAAAATCTATATATCGGTTTTTTGATACCGTTTCGGTACCGGGTTTTTGTGGTTCGGTTTTAACGAACCATACGGGTATATACGGTTTTCTAATTTTTATTTATTATTAAAAAATAATTAATAATAATAATAAAATATTGATTATAGTAATAGAAAAAATAATATAATAATAATAAATAAATTTATTAATTTTTGATATTTATTCGGTAAAAACTAGTACCGAACGGTCTGTTATACCGGTCCAACCGGTACCGCTATCGGTACCAGAATTTGCAAATTCGGTCGACCCGGTTCGGTGATTTTTACAGTTGGCCACCCCTAGTTTGTTCTAGTGAAAATATCTCGATAAACGCGCATTCACGACGCAAATGTCGCTACGTCCCACCCATATGTCGATTATAGGAATAAAAATGGAGAATCCTAACGGGTGCGATCATACCATCACTAATGCACCGATCCCATCAGAACTCGAAGTTAAGCGTGCTTGGGCGAGAGTAGTACTAGGATGGGTGACCCCCTGGGAAGTCCTCGTGTTGCACCCTTTTTATATATTTTTTACGAAACATGATAAAAGAATCGTTCGTACTAGTGAACGTGTCTCGGTAAACGCGCAAAGACGACGTAAATGTCGCTACGCCCCACCAATATGTCAAAATATAGAAATAAAAATTGAAAATTTTAACGGGTGCGATCATACCAGCACTAATGCACCGGATCCCATCAGAACTCCGAAGTCGAGCGTGCTTGGGCGAGAGTAGTACTAGAATGAGTGACCCCAGGGAAGTCCTGTGCTGCGCCAATTTTATATATTTTTTGCGAGACACGGTGAAAAAAACGTTGTACTGGGATGGACATAATTTTTATTTTTCGGAACGGTCCGAACCGGTCGGTGGGTCGGTACAAAAATAACCGGTCCGTTTTGTACAAAAAAATCGTATATATCGGTTTTTTGATACCGTTTCGGTAGGTTTTTGTGGTTCGGTTTTAACGAACCATACGGGTATATACGGTTTTCTAATTTTTATTTATTATTAAAAAATAATTAATAATAATAATAAAATATTGATTATAGTAATAGAAAAAATAATAATAATAATAATAAATAATATTTATTAATTTTTGATATTTATTCGGAAAAAACAGTACCGAACGGTCGTTATACCGGTCCAACCGGTACCGCTATCGGTACCGAATTTGCAAATTCGGTATCGACCCGGTTCGGTGATTTTTACAGTTGGCCACCCCTAGTTTGTTCTAGTGAAAATATCTCGATAAACGCGCATTCACGACGCAAATGTCGCTACGTCCCACCCATATGTCGATTATAGGAATAAAAATGGAGAATCCTAACGGGTGCGATCATACCAGCACTAATGCACCGATCCCATCAGAACTCCGAAGTTAAGCGTGCTTGGGCGAGAGTAGTACTAGGATGGGTGACCCCCTGGGAAGTCCTCGTGTTGCACCCTTTTTATATATTTTTACGAAACACGATAAAAGAATCGTTCGTACTAGTGAACATGTCTCGGTAAACGCGTAACACGACGCAAATGTCGCTACGCCCCACCAATATGTCAAAATATAGGAATAAAAATTGAAAATTTTAACGGGTGCGATCATACCAACACTAATGCACCGGATCCCATCAGAACTCCGAAGTCGAGCGTGCTTGCGCGAGAGTAGTACTAGAATGAGTGACCCCCAGGGAAGTCCTCGTGCTGCGCCAATTTTATATATTTTTGCGAGACACGGTGAAAGAAAACGTTTGTACTTGGGATGGACATAATTTTTTATTTTTTCGGACCGGTCCAGAACCGGTCGGTGTGGTTCGGTACAAAAATAACCGGTCCGGTTCTGTACAAAAAAATCGATATATATCGGTTTTTTGATACCGGTTTCGGTACCGGGTTTTTGTGGTTCGGTTTTAACGAACCATACGGGTATATACCGGTTTTCTCTAATTTTTATTTAATTATTAAAAATAATTAATAATAATATAAAATATTGATTATAGTAATAGAAAAAATAATAATAATAATAATAATAATAAGTAATAGTTTTATAATTTTTGATATTTATTCGGTAAAAACTAGTACCGAACGGTCTGTTATACCGGTCCAACCGTACCGGCTATCGGTACCAGAATTTGGCAAATTTCTGTATCGACCCGGTTCGGGTTGATTTTTACCAGTTGGCCACCCCTAGTTTGTTCTAGTGAAAATATCTCGATAAACGCGCATTCCACGACGCAAATGTCGCTACGTCCCACCCATATGTCGATTTATAGGAATAAAAATGGAGAATCCTAACGGGTGCGATCATACCATCACTAATGACACCGTATCCCCATCAGAACTCTGAAGTTAAGCGTGCTTGGCGAGAGTAGTACTAGGATGGGTGACCCCCTGGGAAGTCCTCGTGTTGCACCCTTTTTTATATATTTTTTACGAAACATGATAAAAGAATCGTTCGTACTAGTGAACGTGTCTCGGTAAACGCGCAAAGACGACGTAAATGTCGCTACGCCCCACCAATATGTCAAAATATAGAAATAAA
This sequence comes from Panax stipuleanatus, assembly GCA_020205555.1. Lineage (NCBI taxonomy): Eukaryota > Viridiplantae > Streptophyta > Magnoliopsida > Apiales > Araliaceae > Panax > Panax stipuleanatus. Next base: position 3,991 of record JAINUT010001189.1, read on the forward strand.
AATTGAAAATCTTAACGGGTGCGATCATACCAGCACTAATGCTCCGGATCCCTCAGAACTCCTGAAGTCAAGCGTGCTTGGGCGAGAGTAGTACTTGAATGAGTGACCCCCTTGGAAGTCCTGATGTTGCTCCAATTTTATATATTTTTTGCGAGACACGGTTAAATAAAACGGTTGTACTAGGGATGGACATAATTTTCTATTTTTCGGAACGGTCCGAACGGTCGGGTCGGTACAAAATAACCGGTCCGATTTTGGTACAAAAAATCGGTATATATTCGGTTTTTTGATACCGATTTCGGTACCGAGTTTTTATGGTTCGGTTTTAACAAACCATACGGGTATATATCGGTTTTCAAATTTTTATTATTTATTAAAAAATAATTATTAATAATAATAAAATATTGATTATAGTAATAGAAAAAATAATATAATAATAATAATAAAATAATAAATTATTCACTTTTGATATTTATTCGGAAAAAAACCAGTACCGAACGGTCCGTTTATACCGGTCCAACCGGTACCGCTATCGGTACCGAAATTTGACAAATATCGGTACCGACCCGGTTCGAGTCGATTTTTACAAGTTGGCCACCCCTAGTTTGTTCTAGTGAAAATATCTCGATAAACGCGCATTCACGACGCAAATGTCGCTACGTCCCACCCATATGTCGAATTATAGGAATAAAAATGGAGAATCCTAACGGGTGCGATCATACCAGCACTAATGCACCGGATCCCATCAGAACTCCGAAGTTAAGCGTGCTTGGGCGAGAGTAGTACTAGGATGGGTGACCCCCTGGGAAGTCCTCGTGTTGCACCCTTTTATATATATTTTTTACGAAACACGATAAAAGAATCGTTCGTACTAGTGAACATGTCTCGGTAAACGCGTATACACGACGCAAATGTCGCTACGCCCCACCAATATGTCAAAATATAGGAATAAAAATTGAAAATTTTAACGGGTGCGATCATACCAGCACTAATGCACCGGATCCCATCAGAACTCCGAAGTCGAGGCGTGCTTGGGCGAGAGTAGTACTAGAATGAGTGACCCCCAGGGAAGTCCTCGTGCTGCGCCAATTTTATATATTTTTTGCGAGAACGGTTGAAAGAAAACGTTTGTACTTGGGATGGACATAATTTTTTATTTTTTTCGGACCGGTCCGAACCGGTCGGTGTGGTTCGGTACAAAAATAACCGGTCCGGTTTCTGTACAAAAAAATCGATATATATCGGTTTTTTGATACCGGTTTCGGTACCGGGTTTTTGTGGTTCGGTTTTAACGAACCATACGGGTATATACCGGTTTTCTAATTTTTATTTAATTATTAAAAAATAATTAATAATAATAATAAAATATTGATTATAGTAATAGAAAAAATAATAATAATAATAATAATAATAGTTTTATTAATTTTTGATATTTATTCGGTAAAAACTAGTACCGAACGGTCTGTTATACCGGTCCAACCGGTACCGCTATCGGTACCAGAATTTGGCAAATTTCGGTATCGACCCGGTTCGGGTTGATTTTTACCAGTTGGCCACCCCTAGTTTGTTCTAGTGAAAATATCTCGATAAACGCGCAGATCACGACGGCAAATGTCGCTACGTCCCACCCATATGTCGATTTATAGGAATAAAAATGGAGAATCCGTAACGGGTGCGATCATACCATCACTAATGCACCGTATCCCATCAGAAACTCTGAGTTAAGCGTGCTTGGGCGAGAGTAGTACTAGGATGGGTGACCCACTGGGAAGTCCTCGGTTGCACCCTTTTTTATATATTTTTTACGAAACCATGATAAAAGAATCGTTCGTACTAGTGAACGTGTCTCGGTAAACGCGAAAAGACGACGTAATGTCCTACGCCCACCAATATGTCAAAATATAGAAATAAAAATTGAAAATTTAACGGGTGCGATCATACCAGCACTAAGGCACCTGATCCCATCAGAAACTCTGAAGTCGAGCGTGCTTGGGACGAGAGTAGTACTAGATGAGTGGACCCCAGGGAAGTCCTCGTGCTGCAGCCAATTTTATATATATTTTTTGCGAGACACGGTGAAAGAACACGTTTTGTACTGGGATGGACATAATTTTTTATTTTTTCGGACGGTCCGAACCTGGTCGGTGTGGTTCGGTACAAAATAACGCGTCCGGTTTCTGCCTACAAAAAAAGCTATATATGAATCATCGATTTTTGATACCGGTTCGGTGACCGGGTTGTTGGGTTCGTGTTTTTAACGACCCATACGGGTTCTCTACAACGGTTTTCTACTTTTTACTTTAATATTAAAAAATAATACAAATACTCAATTAAAATATTGATTAGAGTAATAGAACAAACTTAATAATAATAATAAATAATAGTTTTTATAATTTTTGATATTTATTCGGTTAAAAACTAAGTAACCGGAACGGTCTGTTATTTCCAGGTCCAACCGGTACCGCCTATCGGTACCCAGAATGTGGCAATTCCGGTTACTCGACCACTGGTTCGAGTGTGATTTTTACCAGTTGGCCACCCTAGTTCGTCCTAGTGAAATAATCTCGCTACTATCAACGCCGACTTAACGACGCAAAAGTCGCTAGTCCCACCCATATGTCGATTTATAGGAATAAAATGGAGAATCCTAACGGGTGCGATCATACCATCACTAATGCACCGATCCCATCAGAACTTGAAGTTAAGCGTGCTTGGGCGAGAGTAGTACTAGGATGGGTGACCCCCTGGGAAGTCCTCGTGTTGCACCCTTTTTATATATTTTTACGAAACATGATAAAAGAATCGTTCGTACTAGTGAACGTGTCTCGGTAAAACGCAAAGACGACGTAAATGTCGCTACGCCCCACCAATATGTCAAAATATAGAAATAAAAATTGAAAATTTAACGGGTGCGATCATACCAGCACTAATGCGGATCCCATCAGAACTCCGAAGTCGAGCGTGCTTGGGCGAGAGTAGTACTGAATGAGTGACCCCTTGGGAAGTCCTGATGCGCCAATTTTATATATTTTTTGCGAGACACGGTTAAAAAACGTTTGTACTGGGATGGACATAATTTTTATTTTTTCGGAACGGTCCGAACCGGTCGGGTCGGTACAAAAATAACCGGTCCGATTTTGTAAAAAAAATCGTATATATCGGTTTTTTGATACCGTTTCGGTACCGAGTTTTTGTCGGTTTTAACAAACCATACGGGTATATATCGGTTTTCTAATTTTTATTTATTAAAAAATAATTAATAATAATAATAAAATATTGATTATAGTAATAGAAAAATAATATAATAATAATAATAAATAATAAATTTATTCACTTTTGATATTTATTCGGAAAAAACAGTACCGAACGGTCGTTATACCGGTCCAACCGGTACCGCTATCGGTACCAAATTTGCAAATTCGGTATCGACCCGGTTCGAGTGATTTTTAAGTTGGCCACCCCTAGTTTGTTCTAGTGAAAATATCTCGATAAACGCGCATTCACGACGCAAATGTCGCTACGTCCCACCCATATGTCGAATTATAGTAATAAAAATGGAGAATCCTAACGGGTGCGATCATACCAGCACTAATGCACCGGATCCCATCAGAACTCGAAGTAAGCGCTTGGGCGAGAGTAGTACTAGGATGGGTGACCCCCTGGGAAGTCCTCGTGTTGCACCCTTTTATATATTTTTACGAAACACGAAAAGAATCGTTCGTACTAGTGAACATGTCTCGGTAAACGCGTATACACGACGCAAATGTCGCTACGCCCCACCAATATGTCAAAATATAGAATAAAAATTGAAAATTTAACGGGTGCGATCATACCAGCACTAATGCACCGGATCCCATCAGAACTCCGAAGTCGAGCGTGCTTGGGCGAGAGTAGTACTAGAATGAGTGACCCCAGGGAAGTCCTCGTGCTGCGCCAATTTTATATATTTTTTGCGAGACACGGTGAAAGAAAACGTTTGTACTTGGGATGGACATAATTTTTATTTTTTCGGACCGGTCCGAACCGGTCGGTGTGGTTCGGTACAAAAATAACCGGTCCGGTTTTGTACAAAAAAATCGATATATATCGGTTTTTGATACCGGTTTCGGTACCGGGTTTTTGTGGTTCGGTTTTAACGAACCATACGGGTATATACGGTTTTCTAATTTTTATTTAATTATTAAAAAATAATTAATAATAATAAAATATTGATTATAGTAATAGAAAAAAATAATAATAATAATAAATAATAGTTTTATTAATTTTTATTTATTCGGTAAAAACTAGTACCGAACGGTCGTTATACCGGTCCAACCGGTACCGCTATCGGTACCAGAATTTGGCAAATTTCGGTATCGACCCGGTTCGGGTGATTTTTACAGTTGGCCACCCCTAGTTTGTTCTAGTGAAAATATCTCGATAAACGCGCATTCACGACGCAAATGTCGCTACGTCCCACCCATATGTCGATTATAGGAATAAAAATGGAGAATCCTAACGGGTGCGATCATACCACTAATGCACCGATCCCATCAGAACTCGAAGTTAAGCGTGCTTGGGCGAGAGTAGTACTAGGATGGGTGACCCCCTGGGAAGTCCTCGTGTTGCACCCTTTTTATATATTTTTTACGAAACATGATAAAAGACTCGTTCGTACTAGGAACAGTGCTCGGTAAACGCGCTAACATGACGACGTAAATGTCGTACGCCCCACCAATATGTCAAAATATAGAAATAAAATGAAAATCTTTAACGGGTGCGATCATACCAGCACTAATGCACCGGATCCCATCAGAACTCCGAAGTCAAGCGTGCTTGGGCGAGAGTAGTACTAGACTGAGTGACCCCCAGGGAAGTCCCGCTGCTGCGCCAATTTTATCTATTTTTTGCGAGACACGGTGAAAGAAAACGTTTGTACTGGGATGGACATAATTTTTTATTTTTTCGGAACGGTCACGCAACCGGTCGGTGGGTCGGTACAAAAATAACCGGTCCGGTTTTGTACAAAAAAATCGATATATATCGGTTTTTTGATACCGTTTCGGTACCGGTTTTTGTGGTCGGTTTTAACAAACCATACGGGTATATACGGTTTTCTAATTTTTATTTATTATTAAAAAAATTTAATAATAATAAAATATTGATTATAGTAATAGAAAAAATAATAATAATAATAAATAATATTTATTAATTTTGATATTTATTCGGAAAAAACAGTACCGAACGGTCGTTATACCGGTCCAACCGGTACCGCTATCGGTACCGAATTTGACAAATTCGGTATCGACCCGGTTCGGGTGATTTTTACAGTTGGCCACCCCTAGTTTGTTCTAGTGAAAATATCTCGATAAACGCGCATTCACGACGCAAATGTCGCTACGTCCCACCCATATGTCGATTATAGGAATAAAAATGGAGAATCCTAACGGGTGCGATCATACCATCACTAATGCACCGGATCCCATCAGAACTCGAAGTTAAGCGTGCTTGGGCGAGAGTAGTACTAGGATGGGTGACCCCCTGGGAAGTCCTCGTGTTGCACCCTTTTTATATATTTTTACGAAACATGATAAAAGAATCGTTCGTACTAGTGAATGTCTCGGTAAAACGCAAAGACGACGTAAATGTCGCTACGCCCCACCAATATGTCAAAATATAGAATAAAAATTGAAAATTTAACGGGTGCGATCATACCAGCACTAATGCGGATCCCATCAGAACTCCGAAGTCGAGCGTGCTTGGGCGAGAGTAGTACTGAATGAGTGACCCCAGGGAAGTCCTGTGTGCTCCAATTTTATATTTTTGCGAGACACGGTAAAAAAACGTTTGTACTGGGATGGACATAATTTTTATTTTTTCGGACGGTCCGAACCGGGTGGTCGGTACAAAAATAACCGGTCCGTTTTGTACAAAAAAATCGATATATATCGGTTTTTTGATACCGTTTCGGTACCGGGTTTTTGTTCGGTTTTAAAACCATACGGGTATATCGGTTTTCAAATTTTATTATTTATTAAAAAAATTAATTAATAATAATAAAATATTGATTATAGTAATAGAAAAAATAATATAATAATAATAATAAAATAATAAATTATTTTGATATTATTCGGAAAAAACAGTACCGAACGGTCGTTATACCGGTCCAACCGGTACCGCTATCGGTACAGAATTTGGCAAATCGGTATCGACCCGGTTCGGGTGATTTTTACAGTTGGCCACCCTAGTTTGTTCTAGTGAAAATATCTCGATAAACGCGCATTCACGACGCAAATGTCGCTACGTCCCACCCATATGTCGATTTATAGGAATAAAAATGGAGAATCCTAACGGGTGCGATCATACCACACTAATGCACCGATCCCATCAGAACTCGAAGTAAGCGTGCTTGGGCGAGAGTAGTACTAGGATGGGTGACCCCTGGGAAGTCCTCGTGTTGCACCCTTTTATATATATTTTTTACGAAACACGATAAAAGAATCGTTCGTACTAGTGAACATGTCTCGGTAAACGCGCAACACGACGCAAATGTCGCTACGCCCCACCAATATGTCAAAATATAGAATAAAAATTGAAAATTTAACGGGTGCGATCATACCAGCACTAATGCACCGGATCCCATCAGAACTCCGAAGTCGAGCGTGCTTGGGCGAGAGTAGTACTGAATGAGTGACCCCAGGGAAGTCCTGTGCTGCCAATTTTATATATTTTTGCGAGACACGGTTGAAAGAAAACGTTGTACTGGGATGGACATAATTTTTATTTTTTCGGACGGTCCGAACCGGTCGGTGTGGTTCGGTACAAAAATAACCGGTCCGGTTTTGTACAAAAAAATCGATATTATCGGTTTTTTGATACCGTTTCGGTACCGGGTTTTGTGGTTCGGTTTTAACGAACCATACGGGTATATACGGTTTTCTAATTTTTATTTATTATTAAAAATAATTATAATAATAATAAAATATTGATTATAGTAATAGAAAAAAATAATAATAATAATAATAAGTTTATTAATTTTTGATATTTATTCGGTAAAAACTAGTACCGAACGGTCGTTATACCGGTCCAACCGGTACCGCTATCGGTACCAGAATTTGCAAATTCGGTACGACCCGGTTCGGGTTGATTTTTACAGTTGGCCAACCCCTAGTTTGTTCTAGTGAAAATATCTCGATAAACGCGCAATTCACGACGCAAATGTCGCTACGTCCCACCCATATGTCGATTATAGGAATAAAACTGGAGAATCCTAAGGGTGCGTATCATACCATCACTAATGCACCGTATCCCATCAGAACTCGAAGTTAAGCGTGCTTGGGCGAGAGTAGTACTAGGATGGGTGACCCCCTGGGAAGTCCTCGTGTTGCACCCTTTTTATATATTTTTTACGAAACATGAAAAGAATCGTTCGTACTAGTGAACGTGTCTCGGTAAACGCGCAAAGACGACGTAAATGTCGCTACGCCCCACCAATATGTCAAAATATAGAAATAAAAATTGAAAATTTTAACGGGTGCGATCATACCAGCACTAATGCTCCGGATCCCATCAGAACTCCGAAGTCAAGCGTGCTTGGGCGAGAGTAGCTGAATGAGTGACCCCAGGGAAGTCCTGATGCGCTCCAATTTTATATATTTTTGCGAGACACGGTTAAATAAAACGGTTGTACTAGGGATGGACATAATTTTATTTTTTCGGAACGGTCCGAACCGGTCGGGTCGGTACAAAAAAAAACCGGTCCGATTTTGGTACAAAAAAATCGGTATATTCGGTTTTTTGATACCGATTTCGGTACCGAGTTTTTATGGTTCGGTTTTAACAAACCATACGGGTATATACGGTTTTAATTTTATTTATTATTAAAAAATAATTATAATAATAATAAAATATTGATTATAGTAATAGAAAAAATAATATATATAATAATAAAATAATAAATTTATTCACTTTTGATATTTATTCGGAAAAAACAGTACCGAACGGTCGTTATACCGGTCCAACCGGTACCGCTATCGGTACCGAAATTTGCAAATTCGGTATCGACCCGGTTCGAGTGATTTTTACAAGTTGGCCACCCCTAGTTTGTTCTAGTGAAAATATCTCGATAAACGCGCATTCACGACGCAAATGTCGCTACGTCCCACCCATATGTCGATTATAGGAATAAAAATGGAGAATCCTAACGGGTGCGATCATACCATCACTAATGCACCGGATCCCATCAGAACTCGAAGTAAGCGTGCTTGGGCGAGAGTAGTACTAGGATGGGTGACCCCCTGGGAAGTCCTCGTGTTGCACCCTTTTATATATATTTTTTACGAAACACGATAAAAGAATTCGTACTAGTGAATGTCTCGGTAAACGCGTATACACGACGCAAATGTCGCTACGCCCCACCAATATGTCAAAATATAGGAATAAAAATTGAAAATTTAACGGGTGCGATCATACCAGCACTAATGCCGGATCCCATCAGAACTCCGAAGTCGAGCGTGCTTGGGCGAGAGTAGTACTAGAATGAGTGACCCCAGGGAAGTCCTGTGCTGCGCCAATTTTATATATTTTTTGCGAGACACGGTGAAAGAAAACGTTTGTACTGGGATGGACATAATTTTTATTTTTTCGGAACCGGTCCGGGTGTGGTTCGGTACAAAAATAACCGGTCCGGTTTTGTACAAAAAAATCGATATATCGGTTTTTTGATACGGTTTCGGTACCGGGTTTTTGTGGTTCGGTTTTAACGAACCATACGGGTATATACCGGTTTTCTAATTTTATTTAATTATTAAAAAATAATTAATAATAATAATAAAATATTGATTATAGTAATAGAAAAAATAATATAATAATAAATAATAGTTTTATTAATTTTGATATTTATTCGGTAAAAAACTAGTACCGAACGGTCGTTATACCGGTCCAACCGGTACCGCTATCGGTACCAAATTTGGCAAATTTCGGTATCGACCCGGTTCGGGTGATTTTTACACAGTTGGCCACCCTAGTTTGTTCTAGTGAAAATATCTCGATAAACGCGCATTCACGACGCAAATGTCGCTACGTCCCACCCATATGTCGATTATAGGAATAAAAATGGAGAATCCTAACGGGTGCGATCATACCAGCACTAATGCACCGGATCCCATCAGAACTCGAAGTAAGCGTGCTTGGGCGAGAGTAGTACTAGGATGGGTGACCCCCTGGGAAGTCCTCGTGTTGCACCCTTTTTATATATTTTTTACGAAACATGATAAAAGAATCGTTCGTACTAGTGAACATGTCTCGGTAAACGCGTAAGACGACGTAAATGTCGCTACGCCCCACCAATATGTCAAAAATAGGAAATAAAAATTGAAAATTTAACGGGTGCGATCATACCAGCACTAATGCACCGGATCCCATCAGAACTCCGAAGTCGAGCGTGCTTGGGCGAGAGTAGTACTAGAATGAGTGACCCCAGGGAAGTCCTGTGCTGCGCCAATTTTATATATTTTTGCGAGACACGGTGAAAGAAAACGTTGTACTGGGATGGACATAATTTTTATTTTTTCGGACGGTCCGAACCGGTCGGTGTGGTTCGGTACAAAAATAACCGGTCCGGTTTCTGTACAAAAAAAATATATATATCGGTTTTTTGATACCGGTTTCGGTACCGGGTTTTTGTGGTTCGGTTTTAACGAACCATACGGGTATATACCGGTTTTCTAATTTTATTTAATTATTAAAAATAAAATAATAATAATAAAATATTGATTATAGTAATAGAAAAAAAATAATAATAAAATAATAAATAATAGTTTTATTAATTTTGATATTTATTCGGTAAAAACTAGTACGAACGGTCGTTATACCGGTCCAACCGGTACCGCTATCGGTACCAAATTTGCAAATTTCGGTATCGACCCGGTTCGGGTGATTTTTACCAGTTGGCCACCCCTAGTTGTTCTAGTGAAAATATCTCGATAAACGCGCATTCACGACGCAAATGTCGCTACGTCCACCCATATGTCGATTTATAGGAATAAAAATGGAGAATCCTAACGGGTGCGATCATACCATCACTAATGCACCGTATCCCATCAGAACTCTGAAGCTAAGCGTGCTTGGGCGAGAGTAGTACTAGGATGGGTGACCCCTGGGAAGTCCTCGTGTTGCACCCTTTTTATATATTTTTTACGAAACATGATAAAAGAATCGTTCGTACTAGTGAACGTGTCTCGGTAAACGCGCAAAGAAGACGTAAATGTCGCTACGCCCCACCAATATGTCAAAATATAGAAATAAAAATTGAAAATCTTAACGGGTGCGATCATACCAGCACTAATGCCGGATCCCATCAGAACTCCGAAGTCAAGCGTGCTTGGGAGAGAGTAGTACTGAATGAGTGACCCCTTGGGAAGTCCTGATGCGCTCCAATTTTATATATTTTTTGCGAGACACGGTTAAATAAAACGGTTGTACTAGGGATGGACATAATTTTCTATTTTTTCGGAACGGTCCGAACCGGTCGGGTCGGTACAAAAATAACCGGTCCGTTTTGGTACAAAAAATCGGTATATCGGTTTTTGATACCGATTTCGGTACCGAGTTTTTATGGTTCGGTTTAACAAACCATACGGGTATATATCGGTTTTCAAATTTTATTTATTATTAAAAAATAATTATTAATAATAAAATATTGATTATAGTAATAGAAAAAATAATATAATAATAATAATAAAATAATAAATTTATTCACTTTTGATATTTATTCGGAAAAAACCAGTACGAACGGTCCGTTATACCGGTCCAACCGGTACCGCTATCGTACCGAAATTTGACAAATATCGGTACCGACCCGGTTCGAGTCGATTTTTACAGTTGGCCACCCCTAGTTTGTTCTAGTGAAAATATCTCGATAAACGCGCATTCACGACGCAAATGTCGCTACGTCCCACCCATATGTCGAATTATAGGAATAAAAATGGAGAATCCTAACGGGTGCGATCATACCAGCACTAACGCACCGGATCCCATCAGAACTCGAAGTAAGCGCTTGGGCGAGAGTAGTACTAGGATGGGTGACCCCCTGGGAAGTCCTCGTGTTGCACCCTTTTATATATATTTTTACGAAACACGATAAAAGAATCGTTCGTACTAGTGAACATGTCTCGGTAAACGCGTATACACGACGCAAATGTCGCTACGCCCCACCAATATGTCAAAATATAGAATAAAAATTGAAAATTTTAACGGGTGCGATCATACCAGCACTAATGCACCGGATCCCATCAGAACTCTGAAGTCGAGCGTGCTTGGGCGAGAGTAGTACTAGAATGAGTGACCCCCAGGGAAGTCCTCGTGCTGCGCCAATTTTATATATTTTTTGCGAGACACGGTTGAAAGAAAACGTTGTACTGGGATGGACATAATTTTTATTTTTCGGACGGTCCGAACGGTCGGTGGGTTCGGTACAAAAATAACCGGTCCGTTTCTGTACAAAAAAATCGATATATATCGGTTTTTTGATACCGGTTCGGTACCGGGTTTTTGTGGTTCGGTTTTAACGAACCATACGGGTATATACGGTTTTCTAATTTTTATTTAATTATTAAAAATAATTAATAATAATAATAAAATATTGTATTATAGTAATAGAAAAAATAATATAATAATAATAAATAATAGTTTTATTAATTTTGATATTTATTCGGTAAAAACTAGTACCGAACGACGTTGTTATACCGGTCCAACCGGTACCGCTATCGGTACCAGAATTTGCAAATTCGGTATCGACCCGGTTCGGGTGATTTTTACCAGTTGGCCACCCCTAGTTTGTTCTAGTGAAAATATCTCGATAAACGCGCATTCACGACGCAAATGTCGCTACGTCCCACCCATATGTCGATTATAGGAATAAAAATGGAGAATCCTAACGGGTGCGATCATACCATCACTAATGCACGGTATCCCATCAGAACTCTGAAGTAAGCGTGCTTGGGCGAGAGTAGTACTAGGATGGGTGACCCCCTGGGAAGTCCTGTGTGCACCTTTATTTATATATTTTTACGAAACATGATAAAAGAATCGTTCGTACTAGTGAACGTGTCTCGGTAAACGCGCAAAGACGACGTAAATGTCGCTACGCCCCACCAATATGTCAAAATATAGAATAAAAATTGAAAATCTAACGGGTGCGATCATACCAGCACTAATGCCGGATCCCATCAGAACTCCGAAGTCAAGCGTGCTTGGGCGAGAGTAGTACTGAATGAGTGACCCCGGGAAGTCCTGATGTCTGCTCCAATTTTATATATTTTTGCGAGACACGGTAAAAAAAACGGTTGTACTAGGGATGGACATAATTTTTATTTTTCGGAACGGTCCGAACGGTGGGTCGGTACAAAAATAACCGGTCCGATTTTGGTACAAAAAAATCGGTATATATCGGTTTTGATACCGATTTCGGTACCGAGTTTTTAGGTTCGGTTTTAACAAACCATACGGGTATATATCGGTTTTCAAATTTTTATTATTATTAAAAAATAATTATAATAATAATAAAATATTGATTATAGTAATAGAAAAAATAATATTAATAATAATAATAAAATAAAAATTTATTCACTTTTGATATTTATTCGGAAAAAAACAGTACGAACGGTCGTTATACCGGTCCAACCGGTACCGCTATCGGTACCGAAATTGACAAATATCGGTACCGACCCGGTTCGAGTCGATTTTACAAGTTGGCCACCCCTAGTTTGTTCTAGTGAAAATATCTCGATAAACGCGCATTCACGACGCAAATGTCGCTAGTCCCACCATATGTCGAATTATAGGAATAAAAATGGAGAATCCTAACGGGTGCGATCATACCAGCACTAAGCACCGGATCCCATCAGAACTCGAAGTAAGCGTGCTTGGGCGAGAGTAGTACTAGGATGGGTGACCCCTGGGAAGTCCTCGTGTTGCACCCTTTTATAATATTTTTACGAAACCGATAAAAGAATCGTCGTATAGTGAACATGTCTCGGTAAACGCGTAACACGACGCAAATGTCGCTACGCCCCACCAATATGTCAAAATATAGGAATAAAAATTGAAAATTTTAACGGGTGCGATACCAGCA
>JAINUT010001188.1:0-49157 GCA_020205555.1 Panax stipuleanatus
ACAAATGACTCAGCAACTGCTTTCGGCTGCTTTAGACAAAGGAGCACGGGCTGCGCGGGCAGGAGCATCTTGCAGCAAAGCTGACCAAAGTGACTGTAGGAATTCTAGGCAAACGGATCTTGAGCATCTTGAAGAGAGATGCTTCCGTACGGATCGTTAGGACTAGAATGTTGACTGGAATGAGAAGAAGAAGATGAACAAACAGAAGGAACAGAGTCCTCACTGAGTTTCCATTCTTTTCTGAATCAGACGGATAACTGTTTTAACTCATTATTAGTACAATGGTCAATATCCGCAAAATCTAACTTTGAAACGGAAGATTTTTTGGATTTAGATTTACTGGAAGATGATTCCTTTGGAGGAGGAATCATTTGAATAGGAGAAGGACTGGGAAACTCCTTCTGAACTTGACCTACGATGCGATAAGGATCAAACTTATCCCACCATTTAACAGAAAACTCACGAGTAACATGAGTAATTTGATTAAGGTGATTACTAGAGGCACCTTTTTCTGGAGAAACCACAGAAGAAAGAGCAACGTTGACCACTGGAGAATAAAATCCATAGTTCCATCTAAGGATCCATGGGACTTTATATTTACTAGTGAAATGAAGAAGAACTGGAATGCAGCAATTAGTCTGCACAACAGGAACTCTAGAACTAAAGACATTAAGAACAGTCTGAAGTTCTATGGGGAGGATATCAAAGATGAGACCATAACGTTCCCACCATAAGACAAACCAATGAGGAATTGACTTTTTAAATTTGTGGTCAAATTGAATGAACCACGAATGACTAAACGATGGAGTTTGAAACAGAAAAACCCTGTTCCAAGCTTCCATGTAATCATAATAGCAAAACTGGCTATCATGACCTTCTAACTGCCTAAGATCAGACGGATGATTACCCCAGTTAGGCATGGAGAAACCTGTTTAATATAAAGAGAATGATAGATGATTTTTGAAGAATCATTTTCTATCATAACTAGGTTTAATAGCAATTGACTGAGTTTGCAACAGGACATCCTTATATACATGAGAGATTTATAAGGAGCAGAAGGAATAAAATGCCAACCAGTTGGGAAGAACTGGGCAGCTAATTTGACTGGATCATCAATTGACTTCATATGTCGTTCGATATGAAATAAATTGGTGCTGAAAACAGGGATGTATTCAGTTTGAATACGCTGACCAGCAGGAGGATTACTGGAAGAAGCATAAGGATCAACCATTAAAGGGGGCTGAACCAAAGCCGAACTATAGGGTTTTGAACTAGAAACAAGGGGGGTGAAACCTATTAACAACAGTAAGGGGGCTAACTGGATGAGGGATTACAGCTCCCACGGGCTTCTGACTAGGCAGGCCTGGGCCTGGAGGGCCAGGGGGCCGAACACTTTTATCTTTCCCTCTCACACTCATTATGAACTTGAGGGGTACCTTAATTAATAAATTCCCGAGTTAAAAAATCAGGAACTGAATTATCACTACCTTTAATATAATCAATTTCAAAATCAAAAATACTCAAAATAGATTGCCATCGGGCAAAAATATGTTTAGCAGCAATGTTTTTAACATCTTTTTCTAAAATATATTTTGCTGATTTGCAATCATACGAACTAAAAATTTTTGATTTAATAAATCGTTTTGAAATTGGTAATACATAAAACTAATGCCAAAATTTCTTTTTAATAGTGCTATAATTTAATTGGGCTTGATTCCACGCGCCTGAGTGGAACCGAACAATTTGCTCAGAAGAAGCAGGAGTCAACTTCTGCTTCAAGATACCACCGAAGCCAATTTCGGAGGCATCAGTTTCAACAATCTTGAAAGCTGATTCATTAGATATGCCAAGGCAAGGAAGGACCTTAACATATTTCTTGACTTGCTGAACGATGGCAGTATGCTCATCAGTCCAGGGAGGAGGATTTTTCTGTAAACGAAGGAACAAAGGTTTATAGATTTTTCGCAAATTTTTATAAAATTTACCAACGTAATTGAGAGATCCTAAGAACCTCTGGAGTTGAGTTCTATCAATAATTTTATCAGGAAATTTATCAGCGAATTGAATGACTCTTTGGATCGGGCGAACCAGACCACGATGAATATCATGACCAAGAAACTTAACTTTGACTTGGAAAAGACAACATTTGGTTGGCGAAAGAACCAAACCATTGACTTTGATGGCTTTGAAGAACGAATTCAAATGTTTGAAATGTTCGTCAATAGATTTTGAGAAAACAAGGATATCATCAATATACACAATTATGAAATGACTGAAGGGATTTAAAATCTCGTTGAGAATATTTTGAAATTCACTGGGAGCGTTTTTCAAGCCAAATGCTTGAACAACCCATTCATAGTGACCAAAGGGGGGTGGTAAAGGCAGTTTTATACCTATCAGAAGAATGAATACTGACTTGCCAAAACCCTGACTTAAGGTCAAATTTGCTAAAAATGGTGGCATTACTAAGGCGACTAAGAAGGTCCTCTTTGTTGGGAAGGGGATATCTTATCCATTCTAGGACCTTATTAAGCGGCTTGTAATTAATGACTAGACGAGGGACACCTCTTTCTTTTTCTGCTTCATTATTAACATAAAAGGCAGGGCAAGACCAAGGGGATTTACTATGTTTTATCAATCCTTTGGCAAGCAAGTCATTAATCTCCTGCTTACAAAGTTTCATTTGTTGATGACTCATTTGAATAGGTCTAGCCTTAGTAGGAATAAGATGTTCTTTAAATTCCTTAGCGTAAGGAAGTTTGACTACATGCTTTCTACGATGCCAAAAGGCATTAGGAGAGTCGGCACATAAGTTTTTAACCATGAATAAACGAAGTTCTTCAATCCTATCCTGAATTTTTTCAAGTAGAAGGAGATCTTCAACCTGCTTATACTTAATCTCTTGTTTTAAATATTTTAATTGGGAAGTTTTACAGTTTAACAGGTTGAGGAACTTAGAAATGGACTCATCTTGAATAAATCTCAGTCTCTCTCTTTAGGCTGAGTGATAAATTCAAAAACCACTTTCTGCCCAAGGTGTTCAGTAGTTAAACCATTATTACTGGTGGTGAATGGGTATAATAAATATATAAACGGGAGACCCAAAATTATTTTATCTGTCAAGTTACGAATTAAAACAAAAGATGTTTTAAAACACATATTATCCTGGCAAATATGAACTTTAGGCAGTTTATATTTTATTTCCATACTACTACCATTAGCAGAATTAAGACGTTCACTAGTTTTCTTATAAAACTTAGTAGGGATTAATCCCTCCTGAATGCAATTTAAATCAGCACCTGTATCAACAAGGGCAGGGAGCTGAATTGCAAAAGTTCCATCAATAACTAGGCGAACAATGATATACCAATTTTGAATGGTTATATCTTTTAATCTTTTTAACGAATTGCCTTGAACCATCAGAAGAGATTCTTCGTCTTTAATACCTGAAGACTCAGGATGGTCTTCATTATCAGAGGAATCAGAAATATGAAGTTCTGAACCCTTGGAGGCTAGATTAGTCAAATCTTTTCTTAAATCAGATATTTCAATCTTTAGACCAGAAATTTCTTTCTTAAGTTTATTGACCTCTTGATTTAACTCTGGGAGAGTGATTTCCCTTTCAGCAGTTTTAAATCTCTCTAGGGTTTTATTAAGGCTTATAACCGGCTTTTCTTTAGCTTTTAAAACCTTACCTTTTCCTGAATTGTTTTTAGAGAACAACTCTTTTAACTGTTTCATGTATTGTAATTTTAAATCTTCATTAGTAAGTTTACTAATTAATTCGATTAGCAGAGAGCTTTCTTGCTCCTCTTTAGTAAGAACATTAACAGTTTTAACACAACAATCCGATCTACAATTATCTGTGCAAAGAGTGACTTCATTATCTTCACTAGGAGTTTGACTATTTTCATCATTAGCAGAGGAATAAGGAATATCAGAAAGGCCATTATCCTCATCTGACTGAGTTCTAAGTAACTCAAAAATCTTTTCAGTATCTTCAACAGAAATATTTAACTGACTTAATTTTTGTTTTAACTTACATTCATTCTTATAGTGACCCTTTTTACCACAGTTATAACATGTAATTTTACTTTTATCACTAGATTTAGAAGTGGATTTTTTATTTCGAGTTTTCTTTCGTGACTTGGATTTTTCATAATAACTTTCTTTATTATTAGACTGACTAGAACGCTTTTTATGATGCTTGCGTTTTTTGTGTGTTTCAATTTGCTTTTTCCTATGCTTTCTACGCGAAGGGGCAATAGGTGGCAAACCATATTGTTCACAAAAAGTACCAAGTCCATATTTAGCTTTCTTTTTATCTTTAGCAGCTTGTTTAGCAATTTTAAAATCAATACACATTTTTAAGCCTATTTTTTGAATATAACTAATTATGTCACCGTAAGTGAGATTATCATAATCAATATAACCCAAAGTTTTACTAAGTTCTTCCCGAACTTTATGAGCAAATAAAGAAGGAAGACCATTAACGAATTTTTCTTTCCAAAAAGGTTGTTACTATCATTACGAAGCATAACACGTGAAATAAAAACATCTTTATACCACCTAAAATCACTTAAGGTAGGACACGTGAGATTACTTAACTGGTCATAGATCCTCTCAGTGATATTACTAGGGGTTCCAATAAAATGTTTTATAATCGTGAAAATTAATGTGTTAATACCATCCGGAACACCAAAGCCAATAACTTCTCTGAAGATAGGCTGACCATTGTCATCTAACTAGTAGGCATGAATAATAGAGTTCCTAGCGTCCTCATCAAGGTGTTTTTCCCACCAAGAACGAAGAACACCTGTAAACCCATTGGTTAATATATATATATATATAGGTGGTGTTGTTCATGGTGAATTATATGGTTATCAATGATTTTCAGAAATCAAATTACTGTAGAAATATATTTTAACAGAAAATTCATGTTTATATGAGTTCATATGGAATTTCATGAGTTTATATATTATGGGTGATTTTACATTGAGAAATTGGTATATGTTAGTATGTTGTTTAGAAATTTTCTATGATACTACCCTGAATCATGAGAATAAAGCATGTGTTATAAGTTGAATTGCTTAAGAATTTGATTACAGTGACTTATTTTGGAAAATATATGAGTTTTCATGAAAATGGCCAAATTGGATTTTTAAAACTTGTGCTTATCATTGTTTAAATGGTTTTGTGTTGTGGAAGCATGTTATATATATGTATAATTGCATAGGTATGATTTACAATGTTTAAGTTACTGTAAATATCCATTTGTTGGCTTGTATGGGTTAATCGGTGAAGCAGAGTAACGTGGCTGTCTGCGTCTGGCCGAGTTGCTGCGCAGCTGCGCCGGCAGCAAGGCCAGGAGCAGCGCAGCTGCGCCGCTTGTCCTTCCCAGATCCTTACCCTGCGCAGCTGCGCCGGTGCCAAGGCCTATGGCTGCGCAGCTGCGCTATGCACAGTGCAGTGGCAGTGAGTTTTAGTCAAGTGTGCAGTGTGTTGTTATGTTTCCATTACATTATTGCTAAGATAATAAGCATGTATCTAGCTGCTATAACATGTGTTAACATGAAGTTGATAATTTCATAATTCGAGAAAAAGAAAGTTTTGAAAAAACTAATATGGTATTTAAATTATAAACTATAATTGTTTAATTGTATAATAAGTTACTTAATTATAATTTTATTAATTATAATTAAGAGTAAATGTTTAATTTTAATTTTAATTTTTGTGAAATTATAATGTATAGAAGTTGATTTATTTTAATCAATTGGATGTTAATTTAAATTATAATTTATGTAATTATAATTTAATAAATGCATGTTTAATTATGGATTATAAATTGATAATTTCATGATTAATTATAATTTGTGTAATTAAATGCATGATGTGGTTTAATTGATTATAATTATTATAATTTGTTTATAATCATAATTTGATTAAGTGTTTGAATTATAATTGTTTAATTATAATTTAGTTAAATACATAATTGATTTAATTAACTATGTGATAGTTGATTATTATTATTAGAGTGAGTTAACCATGAGGGTTAACCACTTATGTGAATTAGTTACGTGTTAACTAATTTAGGTTATTGTGATTGAATATATATGTGTATGAAGTATTAAAGTACGTGAATTGTGTTAAGTAGCTTGCGCTTGAGACAAGTCTTCTAAACCTTAAACTCGTTAATTTTATGCAAGTTTTCTAAACCCTAATCTTGTATAATTTCTTGAGTTCATATATTCTTGTTAAGAATGTCCTTTTCTATTTCTGTATTAGGCAATTGTTTATTTAATTAAAATGATCTTAACTTATTGTTCAAGTAAGATCCAGTTATTATTTTAAATGCTTTAAGTTGATTCTAAAGCATATGTTAATTCATAATTCTTTATTTATGAATTATTGGAAGTCGATTCAACTAATCCTTAGTTGATGAACGTGAATTCTAAATTACCCTTGTAATCTTATCTAAACCAAACTTTCTTTGGTGTGGACTTGAATTCAAATTATTGAGTTGAACAACCCTATTTACTAGGGGAGGTTACTACGTATAGCATTAAGATATTTGTGCACAATACATGGTACGAAGGGCTGATCCCCCTAAGTACGAGTTAAGGTCCATAGTCTTATTGACTGTTAAAGGTTTAAATAGAAATATTTATAACCTAGGAGAAGAGTTCAAAGGTCTTATGACACTCAGATAAATTCTATATTCGAATTTTAATGTTGATAGAGAATTATTATTCAATTCTTTATTGTTGAAGTAAGCTAAGTTATTCAGATTCTTTTTAAAGAATTCCTTTCATGTATATGTTATTGTTAAACTCCAGTGAGCTGTGGTTTGCTCACTCTTGCATTAAATGACAATTTCAGTTAAGGTTGATAACGCTGATGCTCCGTTTACAAGTAAGGGCAAGGGAAAGCAAAGCAAGTAAAGACTTATTTTTATTTAATTGAGAATGATTGTAATAATTGAATGTTATGTTTTATTTCCGCACTTTATTATATTCATATCAAGGTTAGAGTAACCCTGGGATTGATATGGAGAAGGTTGTAATCCTTGTTTTAAGGGAGATTTTATTAATAGTTGAATAAAGGTTGTAACTTATTTTAAGATATATTGGGTAGATGTTTGTTATAGTTAGAAAGTGAACACCAAATCATGTGGAAACGAAGTACCCGGATTTGGGGGTGTCACACAGACTGCATCCAAGCACCAACAACTTCAATCCAAAACAACCCAAAACATCAGCAGCAACAGAGGGGAAAGCATTCAACAGCATCAACCAATAGAAAACTAGCTGAAACTGCACACCGACTGCAGCAACAGCACAGCAGACACAGCAAACCACTAGAAACAACACCAGAATCGAAACTTGCAGCCAGCTGCAAGAAGAATGCAGCAAACTGGAGACCACTAGCAGAGCACCCATCCAAAGCAACAGAAAAGATTGTACCAAGTCAAGGAGAATAGGCCAAAGTTAGCCGAAAGTAATAACCCAGTAGACGAGCATAGGAGGCCAAAGCAGACGAGAATAAGAACCAGTCCGAGTTTGACAGACCAACTAGCCACAAACCATAACCACATACCACAGCCACGACCCGTAGTAGCATCCAACCATAAACAGTGTAGCAATAGGCACCAGACCACAGCAACAACTAACCCAATGTAAAACTGGCTGCCACTGCAGCCACTGCAAGAAAAGACCCAGTAGCAAAGTGCAACAGGTATAAGCCAGAAGACATAGAGAAGGTCATGGGAGAAGCAACAACAGCAGTCCACATTAAATCCCAAAACAGTAAGAACCTAAACCCAAAGCAGTAAAACCCAAACCTAAAGCAATAGCAAGACACGAGCATGGCTATGCCAACATTAAATCTCAAAACAGGCATACTGAACAGGAAACAAGCAAATCCAGCAAGAGACTCATATGATAAGATGTTGGAAACATGCTCTCGTTTTAAGTTTTTGGAATCTAGAATTTGTGTGAAGCCCACACTTTAGCAGATGAATTAGATCTTTAATAATGACACGAGCTGGAGTTGACTTTTTGGAAAAAAATCCTAACATTTCGTTCTTGCCAAATTCGATAAACAACAATGGCAAACCCAAAATGAAGCAAATTATGAAGGAACGTTGTACCAGATCTGCCATAAATAAACTCTGTGATTTGGGACCAGCTCCTACTTAATCCTCTCCACCCACACCGACGGAGCACAACAACTAAAAACTGAAAGGAAAAGTTACAGTGAAAGAACAGATGATGGAAGGATTCCCTCTCAGAGCTACAGAGAACACACATGGGATTCACATCAAGACCAAACAGAACCAGCCTATCCAAAGTCCTAAATCCTTTATGAAAAGCAAGCCAAAGAAGGAAGGAGTAACGAGGGAGCACAATTTTGTGCCACACAAGACTGTGCCATCCCAAAGGTAACCCAACCTGGCGGATCAAGCTCCAAAAGATAGAGGCTTTAGCAACCAGAACCACCGAGTTATCCCAGTGAATCACATCTTGATTATCAGAATTATAATTCCTAGAATGGTCAAGTAAATCTTGAAAGGTAATAACATCATAATGGTTTGAGGAAGGGAGAATCCATCTAGAGTTATGGATAATACAACTCACAGTAGCATTAGGGCCAAGGACAGAGTTAGTAATCAAGGAAGAGTGGAGTGAGGTAGCCAAAGGAGAATGGTTTAACCACAGATCAAACCAGAGACTAGTACTAGCTCCATTGCCAATTGAAAAGGTGATATGTCGGCATACAAGAGTCCTAAGTTGGAGAACTTTCCTCCAAATCCAGGAACAATCATATGGAATAGGGATAATCCAGAAGAATTTATTTTTAAGCGGGAAAGACCGAATCCAAGAGGCCCAGAAAGAGGAAGGAGTGGGAGAAATAACCTGCCAAAGATGCTTCAAGATCAAACCTTTGTTCCAGTCCTCAAGATTTTTAATAGCCAGGCCACCTTCATCAAGGGGCATTGAAATTTTGCTCCAAGCAACTTTTGAGCCATACTTCTGCATAGATGGACCTTTCCAAAGAAATCTGGACATGGAAGACTTAAGGTCTTTCAAAATAGAAGCAGGAAGAATGAACTGAGCCGACCAATATGTTTGAATGGCAAAGATAACAGATTTAATTAGTTGCAGCCTACTAGCATAAGAAAGGAATTTATTAGTCCACGAGGTAATTTTGGATTTGATCTTTTCAAGAAGAGGATGGCAATCTGCAAGGCTAAGCATGGAAGTGATTAAAGGAACACCTAAGAACTTAGCAGGAAAACTACCCATTTGAAAACCCAAAGTATAGAGAATAGCAGCAGCTTGGGTAGGTGGGACATGAGAAAGGAAACACATACTTTTCGAGGCATTGATGTGCAAACCAGAAAAGGAGGAAAATTGATCAAGGCATAACATGATAATCTTAACAGACTCGAGGTCCCCACGACAGAAAATAATAAGATCGTTTGCAAAGCAAAGATGGGTAAGCGAGATGGAAGCAGTTTTCCAATGATGGTGAAAGGATGGATGTTTGGAAGCCTTGGAGAGCATGAGAGAAAGGACTTCCATGACTATGACAAAGAGATACGGAGATAAGGGATCACCTTGACGGAGGCCTTTGCCTCCTTTGAAGTATCCACAAAGGGCACCATTGACTTTGACAGAAAAATATGTAGTAGTGATGCAAGCTTTGATCCAAAAAAGGAATTTAGGGGGAAAGTTAAAGAGCTTGAGGGCAGCCAGTAAGAAATCCCAAGACACGGAGTAAAAAGCTTTCTTGAGGTCAATTTTCATCGCACAACGAGCCGGGCCAGAAGGCCAATGGTAATTCCTGAAAAGCTCTTGAGCAAGGAGAACATTGTCACCAATTCTCCGAGCCTTAATAAAAGCCGACTGACAAGGCAAAACAAGAGTAGGAAGAATATCCTTGAACTGAGAAGCAATAATCCTAGAAATACACTTGTAAGTGGTATTACAGCAAGAGATAGGTCTATAGTCATTCCTGGAGGTTAGGTTTGGGATTTTTGGAACAAGGGCAATAGCCGTAGCATTTGTACCCCTAAGGAGACAACCTTGACGAAAGAAGGAGTGGATGGAAGCAGTAAAAATAGGACCAACGATGTCCCAGGTAAGGAGAAAAAAGTTCACATTAAATCCATCCGGGCCAGGACTTTTGTTCTTCTTCATAAGCTTTAACGTAGCTAAGACTTCCCCATCCGTAATATCCCGATCTAAAATCAAGGCTTGTTGGGCAGATACCTTGGAATCCACTAAGGGCTCTAGCTCATATAAGTTCAGGCCATTCTCAAGAAGAGGACCCCCCAAAAGAGAGCTGAAGTGGTTGATGGCAATGCTTTGGACAGCCGAGTGCCAAAACACAAATCCCCCTCAGCGTTCTCAATAGAAAAGATTTTATTACGATTCCATCTATTTTTGATTTGGTTATGGAAGTAACCATTATTCTTGTCCCCTTCCTTAAGCCATTGAATCTTAGATTTCTGCCGTAACATGCTCTCTTCACTGAGGAGATCAGCCCAAAGAGTAGCTGATTGGGATTGCTGGAGAGAAAGGAGCAAAGGATTCGATGGTCTAAGGGAAATAGCCTGCTGCGTAGCATGAAGAAAGGCTCTAGACTTAACCACATTAGAGGTGAGGTTGCCATTGACTTTGTTGAGAGTAGATAAGGCTCGCTTGACTGCACGAAGCTTACCAGCAAGGATCTGCAAAGGGCCACCAGAGGAGGGGTAACACCAAGCAGTCTGCACCACATCAAGGAAGTTTTCCCACCCAGCCATAAAGTTGAAAAACTAAAAAGACTTAGGAATGGAAGGGATAGCCAACCCAATCTGAACAACCACAGGACAATGGTCCGAGAGATCATGCAAAGTAAATAAGGCCTGAGAAGAAGGAAAGGAGCCCAGCCATAAGCTATTAACCAAAGCTCTGTCAAGCTTTTTGTAAGTAGGATTAGACAGCTGAGAATCCCACCAGGTAAGAAGAGGACCTGAAGCCCGAAGATCAACCAAATATAAGTCAGTTAAAAAATCCTTGAAATCTTGCATGCCATAGTCCCATAAACCAACTCCACCATTAATTTCAGAGAGGGATTGAACCACATTAAAGTCACCAAGGAGAGTCCAAGGTTTATCAATAGAGCCTGTAATAGACCTCAAGTCTTTCCATAAAAACTTCCTCTCAGAGGCAGTATTGAGCCCATAAATAATAGTAGCAAAAAATTGAACATCAAGATTGGCAGAAAAAACAAAACAGTGAATAAACTGAGAAGATTTGGCTAAAATATTTACATTCCATATATGAGGGTCCCAACCAACCCAGATTCGGCCATTGATATGGAAATCATAATTAAAGTGCCATTCCTAGTGCTTACAAATGGCTTTAGAAATAGCTAAAGGCTTTAGTGCACTTGACCCTAGTCTCAATAATTCCCAAAAAGGAGAGACTATGCTTACAAATGAGAGCATTGACACCAGCCTGCTTAGGGGACATATTTACACCTCTAATATTCATAGAGCAAAAATTTAACATAAAGGGGAAAAGTTAAGTAGGGGACTTAAAGCTCCCCCCCTCCTTTAATCTTCTTTTTTGAGGCCTGGCCAAGATCTAAGGAGTTTTTTGCCTTATGCTTGAGATCCTTAACAGCCTTCTCATCAATTTGCTTCAGTTTGACCACAAGGGGATTAGGAGAAGGAGTAGCATCTGTATCCGAGAACCCTTCCAAAGGAAAAATGAGATTAAAGGAATTTGAGGTTTTGTTAAGGCCTAAAGAAGAAAGGGCCGAGCCCTTAGCAACAAAAGGAGCAGCCTGTTGCTTGGGACCTTTAGAAACTAAAGTCCATTTATCAGCCAGCACTGCAGGAGGAGGAACATCGACAGGCACAAAGACAACAGGAAGAATACCAGTAGGTTCAACAACTGAAGACAAATCAGGAGCTAAAGGGGGAACCTTAGGGACCCATTTGTAATTTGATGTAGGGCATCTGATGAGGGAGTGATCGAATGACTTGCAATGAGAGCAAAATTGGGGTCGATTTTGGTACTCGACTTTTACAACCACCACCTTTTCCATTTTTGATTCCTCATCGAGAACAACAACATCCAGGCTAGAAGGAAAGTCAGAGGAGGAAGAAACCTCAATGCACATTCTGGTAAAATTCATCGGTTCTAACTTTTCAGTAACTTTATCAACAAACAGTGGTTTTCCAATACCACTAGCAAGGTAGCTTAACCCAAGAGCAGTAAGGTATGACATAGGAATATTGTGAAATTTTACCCATAAAGGGGCTTTGGTGCAAGATTTAGAAGTAAAGTCCATGCCCTCCTTCTAATATTTAAGGCTGAGAAGCTTATTTGAGATATACCAGGGACCAAGGGCAAGAATATTATCACGTTCTGCAGAGCTAGAAAATTTGAAAATGAAATAACCTTTATCCTGAAGGAACACTTTCTGCAGGCCAAACTTATCCCAAAGTTTATGAACATTATCTTCCACCATTTTAAAAGGGAGCCTAGAGTGAATAAAACTTCCAACCAAGCAGGAATTCCAAAGATTATTACCTAACTGAAGAATTTTAGAAGGCGGCTTAATAGTAATGGGACCCTTCTCACACGAAGGAGGAGAAGGTGGAAGATATTCAAGATTGAGGCTAGGCTTCTGAAGACCCTGAGTAACTACAGAACTCCAAGTCTGTTTTTTCGCTAGACCATCTGGACTAGCATTCTTAGCTAAGCCGGCATACAAATCCAAGGGTAAAGCTGAAGAAGCTTCTAATATAGGTAACATAGCCACAAAAGTCTTAAGAGAAGGTGGAAGCTCACCTTCCTCCATCGCAGAGGGCATATTCAAGTCAGCAGACAGGGGAATACCTTCACCAAAAGGCTCCATATGAGAGCATCCAGAAATGACTGCCCGTTGGGAACTATTGACAAACATGTCGTGGGTATTAACCAGCCGAGAGGGACTGACACCCCTAGCAAAATCCAAAACTTGTTGCATATTAAACCCCTTAGTAAGGATAAAATCCATGAGGGTATTACTTTTCTTACGTTCATCCGCTGCTTCCACATAACCATGGCTGGAAAAATGCTATGCCGCACTGAATATTTCCTTCAGAGCCGAGCCTTGAGTAAGCCCTAACCTAGCTTCAAACTCACTATTTGCATCAGATTCGTTAGAACCGACCAAATCAATAGAGACTACGAGGGGAATAGGTTCGGATTCAGCCATAACTGAGCCGTGCACGAGGGGAGAGTTTGGGTTGGAAACGCCATACTCAGCAAACAGATCTCTAGAAGGGCTACTAAGAGAGTTCCCCGTCAAGAGATGAGAAGGGCTAACCATGACACAGGATTAGAGAAAGGGATGGGAGGGGATAGGAGAGGATCGAAATGGAAAGGGAGAAAAGAACAGAAAGAAGGAAAGACAAGCAAGATCGGAAGAAGAACGGAGAAGTTAGGTTGGGGGTTGAGCCGGGAAAAAGGTACAAAAGTAAGAGAGAAGGCAGAGAAAATATCCTAGAGAGAGAAACATGATGCGTGAGACTTATGTTAAAGTTGTGTTAGACTTATTTATTTGTTTATGTTTTCCGCATTTGAGATTTAAGGTTAGTATGACCTGGGATTGATGTATTTATTTTTCAGATGTTGTAACCCTTTAAGGCGAGGATTTATTTCTTTTTATTGCATAGTTTGCATTTACTATGGGTAGATAGATAGATGATATTTATACAGTGAACACCAAATCCCGTGGAATCGAAGTACCCGGATTTGGGGGTGTCACAGGTTGGTATCAGAGCCGTAGGTTATGAACCTTAGGTGGGAAAAAACCTTAGGATAGTAGCCTTTTTAGAGATCGAGAACATAGTAATGATAACTCTTATCAAGTTCTAAGAAAGATAATAACTTATCTTATATGCTATGTGCTTATACTTATATACTTGAGTACCGATTAACATCACGTAATTACTAAAACTTAAAAATTTTATTTGTCAGGATGACGGATGCTGGAGAACCTAGTCAGTCCAGGGACCTTGTACCCCTAGAGGCTAGAAAGGAGGAGCCCCGAGATATCCACGTAGTCTGGGAGCAGTTAGTCCGACGAGAGCCATCATCCTTGATCACAGTCATTGGTCAGGAGTATGTGCCGGTGTCTAATTCAGAGGAGGACTCTGAGGAAGACCCTGAGGAGATTGAAGTTCAGGCTAAGGCAGCTGAAGAGGAGGAGGAAGACCCTGAAGAGTTCCCGCCGAGCTCTATCAGTGCCGAGATGTATGACGAGATGTATGACCGTAACATAGAGTTACGTGATTCTGTTCAGGAGCTGAGGGAGGCTGTTCAGGAGATGAGGGAGAGGTCAGTTACTCAATAGTCTACCATCGAGCTGAGAGATGGAGAGGTTGAGGCTCTTCATACACGGTTGGGAAATATAAAGTGGGATTTGGCTCACGAGAAGGGCCAAACCGAGCAGATGTCAGAGGAAATAAAAGAATTGAAGAATAAACTAAAAGAGAAATCAGCAAGGCTAGCCTATAGCAGAGGAAGCCTGGGTAAGGCTGTAACGAACGAGAATTTTATAAAGATATTTGAATATTTATTGAAATAAATAAATATTTTTAATGATTTAATTATTGAATTAAATAATTAATTTATGAATTTATGGTAGATTAATTTAATTATATGTGTGACATTAATTAAATTAATATGTAATAATTTAATAGTTCAAAGAATATATTTAATTGAGTTTATTTGATTAATTAAATTAATTAAATAAGCATATGTTACTTTAGTTAATTTAATAATGAATTAATGAATTGACATAATTAATAAATAAAAATATTAATTATGTGACAATGTGATTTAATGTGAATTATCTTATTTTATTTAATTTATTTGAATAAAATTAATTAATTATTAAGTAAGGTGACAATTAACTATATAGTAAATTAGTTTATTAAAATAAATGGGGAAAGAAAAGAAGAGGAAGGCAAACAAGGTCTTAAGAGAGGTTAATCCGTTTATTATACAATGGTATAATATATATACATATACGTATATGATTGTCAGACATAAGTCTATTTTCAAAGTCAGAAAAAAAAATTAGAAAAGTTCAGAGAAGAAAATAGAGAGATCGGGAAGAAGAAATTGAGAGTGAAAGGGAGAAAGAGATTTGAGAAATTCTTAAGTGTTGTCTTTGATTATCTTCATACTAACAAAGAGTAATCTTCTTTCAAAGTTTTTAAAATTATATTTTTTAAAGTTTTCATATACGAGTTTAGAGTTTTCTATGAAATTGGGTTTCTCAATTGGGTTACGATATGGCTTTATCTATATGGGTATGGGATCATAACGTGTTTTTCTAACATATAAACATGTTTTAAAAGATCAATTTTATATAATTTGGCCTTAATTGATTTTTCGAAAAGTTACATAGTTTTCTACGATATTGTAAAATTTCTCTGTCAGTACTTGTTTTTGGGAAATTAAAGTGTGAAGTTATTATATATGTGACCGTATATGTTAGTATTATGTGTTGGATCATGTATCCATGATTACACTGATCACACCAAGTAATTTTGTTAATAATTGGATTTATGAAATTACAGAGTATTGAATATGGGTGAATAACCCATATGGGTTAAATTAATGATTAAATCATATGTTTATATTTAAATTGATACATGAATATGATTGTATATGTTAAAACAAAGAAAATGGAATTGAAATGAATGGATTCGGTGTAGTAACGAATCCGTAAAGAGATTTTTTTTATGTTTTTCATTAAACTCTTGAAAGTTTTGAAGAACAGTGAAAATTTATGTATTGATTGTGTAATTACATGACTTGGAATGTTAAGAACATGTTATAAGTGATATATAATGTTCCTGTGAAGTTTATACTTCATGGATAACATTATAAATCAGTGTATTGGTGTAAAATTTGAGAAAGTGGCCGAATTTCTGTGTTCTTCGCGAACTAAAAATTCTGGGAAAAAGTAGCCGGCCAGGTACAAGGCTAAATGGCGCGCGGCCGCGCCTGTCTGAAATTTTCGAAAAAAAATTGCTAAGTTTTGAAATTTGAGAAAATGTTTTTAATCTAATGAACATGAAAACATGTTGTAAATATGATAGGATGTTGATATGAGTTTAATAAATTATGTTACGTGATTAATTAATGAATTAATTGTGTGACTTAAATTATTATTTATAAACTTTAAATAATGTGATATAAATATTAAGATATTATTTTAAGTTTAATAAACATGAAGACATGTTATGTATGTAATAAGTGGTTAATAACTTAAGTTATGTGATTAATTAACAAGTTAATTAATCAACGTGAACCATTATTTGAAAAACCTAATAATGAGTTCAAAGAACACTAATTGTAAATCAATAATCATATCGAACCTGTGATTAATTGATATTGTAAATGTGTGATAGGTAAGAGTAATTAAAGAAGTGAGAAATAATTGTCGCTTGTGTACGAGGCAAGTTTTCTATCCCTAACTTATTATTATTGTTGGGCAGGTTTCCTAAACTAAACTCTTTAAATTAAGCAATTGCTATGCTTAATTACTATTGTTGAGCAAATTCTTACTCTTGAATATCCAAGTTTAGAATTTCACATGAGAGGCCATGATTCTTTTAAAAGTATCATTTAAGTGTACAATACTTATTCGATTGTATACCTTGAGAATTTAATATTCAATTTGAATATCATTTATTGAGTTATCCAAACCAACTTTATTTGGTGCGGATTCTGATGTCAAACTGAGATTAACAACCCTAATATAGGGGATTAATGAAGATGCTTTAAGTGTTAAGATAGTGTGCACAATATCAGTACGAAGGGCTGATCTCCTAAGTACGAGAAGTAAAGTCTATAGTGTTATGACTGTTAAAGGTTTGAAAGGTTAATATACTTGACAACCTAAGACTCGGTTCCAGGTCTTAATGACCCTCAGAAGTAATTTGATTCACGATTAATATTCTTGATTCAAAAGTTGAGAAGTAATTTGATTCACGATTAATATTCTTGATTCAAAGTTGAGAAATAATTTGATTCTCGATTAATATTCCTGATTCAAAAGTTGAGCTATCTGTTAATCAGATTTCTTTCACTCGCATGTTATTATTGTCTTATTTTATACTTGCGGGCATTCGTGCTCACTCTTGCATAATAACATTGCAGATAAGAATGAACAGTCTGTGAGCCTTCTAGTAGTAAGGGAAAAGAAAAATCTAACAAGTGATGAATACTTGTGTTGTCACTAACAATGTTAAGTTTGAGACTTATGTGTGATGATTTAAGACTTATTCATTTACGTTTCCGCAACAGAGATTTAAGGTTAAGTATAACCTGAGATTTATGATGTATTATTATGTCAGATGATGAAAGATGATGATTTATTTATCTAATAAATGAATTTCATTATTATGAGTAGATAGTTGTATGAT
Organism: Panax stipuleanatus; assembly: GCA_020205555.1. Classification (NCBI taxonomy): domain Eukaryota; kingdom Viridiplantae; phylum Streptophyta; class Magnoliopsida; order Apiales; family Araliaceae; genus Panax; species Panax stipuleanatus. The sequence continues at coordinate 17,489 of JAINUT010001188.1, forward strand.
ATTGGAAGAGTGAACACTAAATCCTGTGAAAATTAAGATACCGGATTTGAGGGTGTCACAAAGGGAATCATGACGAGCAGATCTCGCAGAAGACAACTGTCGGGCGAAGAAGGCTAAGCTTGAGGAGACGTATTCTACACTTCAGCATACAATTGATGAAGCCCAAGATCGGGTTATGAGGTACCCCAATTCAGTTCGAAGGACTACCGTCGTACATGCTAGATCACAGGACGATGTCCTGGATTATGGAAGAAGAGCGTGGCAAAGCTGTTCGTCGCCTTAATGGGCAGTGATAGGAACATTTGATTTTGTGAAACCTATCTGGTAGTTAATAATGTAAATTCCAATGTGTTTATAAATAGAGGAATATTTTTATGTTTTAAATCCTGTAGATTCTTTATCTCGGAATAGTTGATGTAAATAGTAGTGATGCTATCGTGTTATGTTAAAACTTTGATTTAATAAAATATCAGAGTTTATTTGAGATAATGTGTTGACTGATTGTGTCTAAATGTTTAAGTTAAGCCTTAGATATTTAGAGAATTTAATAAAGATCTAATATGTGTATTTCTTAACAGAAAAATGCCGATAAGGAGACGACCTAACCGTCGACAGGCCCAAGAAGGGTCAACGAACAACAACAACGACGCCAATGCTAACCCCGTTCAGCAGTTGGCGAACTTAGTTGCTGGAGTGCTTAACAACCAACCTCAAGCTCCACTAAACGCACGTTCAAGGACTTCAAGGCGGTGGGACCGCCAGAGTTTAAAGGCATCATGAACCCGATAGAAGCTCAAACCTGGGTCATGGAGATGGAAAAAGTTTTCGACGTCGCCAGAGTAAGAGAAACCAGAAAATCGCCTACGCAACGTTCATGCTGAAATTCGAAGCCAGCTATTGGTGGCAAGCGAATAAGGTCCGGGGAGGTGAAGGTGTGATTACCTGGGAGAGGTTCAAAGAGATGTTCTTTGAGATGTACTTTCCGACCAGCTTACAGAATCAAATGGAGATTCAGTTTCTAGAGCTGAAACAGGGGAATATGTCCGTACCAGAATATGCGGCGAAATTCAATGAGTTGGCTAGGTTTGCTATGTATCAAGTGCACATCGATAAGAGGAAGGCAAGGAGATTTGAATAGGGCCTGAAGCCCTGGTTGTATAGCAAAGTGTCAATGTTTCAATTGAACACTTTTGCTGGGGTGTTGGAGAAGACCATTCTCGCTGAGGGCGGGGAGTGACGCTGTTACAAAGTATAACCAAGATCAGAAAAAGAAGAAGAGTGAAGGTGAAGGAATTAACAAGGCTAGTGGTAGCAAACACGGGAGGGAGTAATAATCAGAAGAGGAGGTGGAATGATAACTCATCAACTGGGAATCAGCAAGGAGGTCAGAAGAAGAGGATCGAAGCATGTCTGACCTGCAGGGAAAGCTCACCTGGGGGTGTGAAGGGAAAACGAGTAGCTACAATTGTGGTCAGGAAGGCCACATAGCACCTAACTGTCCGAACCCAAAGAATCCCGCTTGCTTCACTTGCGGCTCAAAGGACCATCTGGCAAGGGACTGTCCAAGAAGGGATCTGGAGGGGCAGGATCAGGATGGAACAAGGGAAACAGTGGTGGAAGTGCTCTAACTATCAACGGGACCCAAACCGCAACCAACCCGACCAACCGCCAGAACCTTCAACATGACCGTGCAGGATGCTGTACAGTCTTGTGATGTGGTGTCAGGTATCATTCCGATCAATAAAGTTAATGCTTATGTACTATTTGATTCGGGTGCTACTTGTTCATTTATATCCGATGACTTTGCTAAGAACTTAGAATTTCCTATGGATGAGTTAGAATACCCCATGAACATAGAGATTGCTAATAGAGAAGTGATCCCTGTTAAGTATGTACACAAGAACTGTAGGGTGGATATTAAGGGTAACATTATGAACGTAGATTTATTCCGATTAGACTTGGGGAATTTGATGTTATTCTGGAAATGGATTGGCTAGTCAATTATGGGCTGTAATTGATTACAAGAGGAAATGAATCACCTTATGACCATCAAAGGTTGTGTTTTATGGCAGCAAGTCGCCTAGACAAGCGAGTTGTCTGACGATGATGCAGGGCCAGGAGATTGTTAAGACAAGGCTGTGTAGGATATTTAGCCAACAAGTCAGTAGTCGTAAAGAAAACCCGAAAGTGGAAGATATACCAGTCGTGAGGGACTTCATAGACGTATTTTCAGATGATCTGCCAGGACTTCCGCCAGATAGAGAGGTTGAGTTTGTGATCGATTTGGCGCCAGGGACGGCCCCAATACGAAGGCACCATACCGGATGGCTCCGGTAGAGATGAAAGAGTGATGGTACAACTTCAAGAGTTACTGGCCAAGAAGTACATCAACCGAGCGTATCGCCGTGGGGAGCGCCGGTGTTGTTTTGAAGAAGAAAAACGGGACGATGCGGCTTTGCATCTACTACAGAGAACTGAATAAGGTCACAATTAAGAATAGATATCCATTACCGAGAATCGACGATCTGTTTGACCAATTGAAGGGGCAAGGTACTTTTCAAAGATAGACTTGAGGAGTGGTTATCATCAGCTGAAGGTGTGGCCAGAGGATGTTCCGAAGACAGCATTTAGGACTCGAAATGGTCACTACGAATTTCTGGTAATGTCATTTGGTCTAACGAATGCTTCTGTAGCATTCATGGGCTTAATGAATGGAGTGTTCAAGCCGTTTTTGGACAAAATTCGTGGTGGTCTTTATCGACGACATTTTGGTATACGCGAAGACCAAGGAAGAACATGTAGAACATCTGAAGTTAACATTAGAGGCATTGAGAAGAGAGAAGTTGTACGCCAAATTTTCGAAATGTGAATTTTGGATTTGAAAGAGTGAAATTTCATGGACATGTGATCGATAAGGACTGAATTTCGGTAGATCCCTCCAAGGTCGAAGCTGTGATGAATTGGGATCAGCAGAAAACACCGTCGGAAGTGTGGAGTTTTTCTGGATTGGCGGGTTATTATAGAAGATTCATTCAGGACTTTTCCAAGATCGCAACTACGCTGACGAATTTGACTAGAAAATCGGTGAAATTCGTGTGGACGGAGAAGTGTGAGAGGAAAGCTTCCAAGAGATTAAGAGGAGGTTGAGTTTAGCACTGGTGTTCTCGCTTCCAGGACCGACACAGGAAATTTTATGGTTTATAGTGATGCATCGATAAAGGGCTTGTTTGGTGTGCTTATGCAAAACGGCAGGGTCATTGCGTATGCATCCGACAATTGAAAGACTATGAGAAGGGGTATCCGACCCATGACTTGGAGTTAGCTGCCGTGGTATTTGCTTTGAAATTTGAAGACACTATCTCTATAGGGAGAAGTGTGAAATATATACAAACCACAAGAGTCTGAAATATATTTTTACACAGAAGGACTTGAATAGGCGCCAAAGAAGGTGGCTGGAGTTAATTAAGGACTATGACTGTGAAATCTTATACCATCCGAGTAAGGCTAATGTGGTCGCCGATTCCTTAAGCAGGAAGGGCCAGGAGAAAATTGATGATGTTGACTGCTCAAGAAGAGATAATTTTAGCAATGGAAAAACTGGAATTGGAAGTGAAGTATCCGATGGAGATTGACGAGAAGTTGTTTTAGATGCAAACAGGTACAACCCTATTGGATAAAGTTAAGGAAGCTCAACTTCAGGACGAAGAATGTGAGAAGGTTAAGAAAAAGATATCTGAAGGAACCGAACGTGATTCAAGATAGACAGTGAGGGACTACTGAGATTTGAGAACAGAGTTTGGGTACCATCAATGCCAGAGATTAAGAATGACATTTTGAGCTAGGCTCATAGGTCACGGTATTCGATTCACCCCGGTAGTACCAAGATGTACCAGGATCTTCGACAACACTTCTGGTGGTCGAATTTGAAACGAGATGTTGCTGAGTGTGTTGTAAAGTGTCTAACCTGTCAGAAAGTGAAAGCAGAACATCAGAGGCCGAGTGGTTTGCTACAACCCCTGGAAATCCCAAAATGGAAATGGGAGCACATTACGATGGATTTCGTGGTCGGCCTTCCGACGACTCAGAAAGGCTACGACGCAGTATGGGTTATCGTTGACCGACTGACGAAATCCGCACACTTCCTTCAGATCAAAATCAGATTCAACTTAGACCAGTTGTCAAGACTATATGTGAAAGAGATTGTTTCGAGGCACGGAGTTTTCGATGTCAATAGTTTCCGACAGAGATCCGCTTTTCACATCGAACTTCTGGAAACGACTACAGGAATGCATGGGGACACGGTTGAGAATGAGTACGGCTTATCACCCACAGACATACGGGAAGAGCGAAGAACGATCTAGACATTGGAAGATATGCTGAGAGCATGCATTATGGATTTCCAAGGCAACTGGGATGACCACCTACCGCTTGTGGAATTCGGTTACAACAACAGTTACCATGCTAGTATTGGCATGCCGCCTTACGAAGCGTTGTACGGAAGAAAATGCAGAACCCTACTGGGATGAAGTTGGCAAGAGACAACTACTAGGTCCAGAACTGGTATAGCAGACAGCAGAGATAGTCAAAGTGATCAGAACAAGACTGATAGCAGCTCAGGATAGGCAGAAGAAGTACGCCGATCCACATCGTTAAAATGTTGAGTTGAATCGGGTAGCTTTGTTTTGTGTGAAAGTCTCTCCCTGGAAGGGAAAGATCAGATTCGATAAGAAGGGGAAATTGAGCCCAAGGTTCATTGGACCCTTGAGGTACTGCGAAGGATTAGAGAAGTTGCGTATGAGGTAGCCATACCTCCGGCGCTCGAGAATATCCACAACGTCTTCCATATTTCAGTTTTACGCCCTTACAAACCCGATTACAAGCACGTGATCGAATGTGAACCCCTACATTTTGAGAAAGACTTATCCTATGAAGAAATTCCTGTTCAGATTGTTGACAGGAAAGAGCAAGTCCTCAAAAACAAAGTTATACCTTCTGTTAAGGTAATTTGGAGGAACCACAATGCTGAAGAAGCTACGTAGGAACTCGAAGAGCATATGGTGAAGAATTACCCATATTTATTTAATTAATTTATGTGTATGCGATTCTGGGGACAGAATCTTGGTAAGGGGGGAGAATGTAACGGGATGAAATTTAATTGAACCGTGATTCTGGGGGCAGAATCCTTTTAAGGGGGGAAAGATGTGACGAACAAGATTTTTGTAATTTAATTTGAATATTTATTGAATTAAATAAATATTTTTCGATGATTTAATTATTGAGTTAAATAATTAATTGATGAAGTTGTGGTAGATTAATTTAATTATATGTGTTACATTAGTTAATTTAATGTGGTAAATTTTTATATTCAAAGTATGTATTTAATTAAGCTTATTTGATTAATATATTAATTATAAGTATAATGTTATTCTAATTAATTTAATAATTAATTAGAGATTTAATGATTTGGCATAATTAATAAATAAGAGTTTTAATTATGTGACTATATGAATTATTGTGGAATTATGCAATTTTATTTAATTGATTTAAATAGGATTGTTTGATTAATTGGGTGTTACATTTAATTACTATATAATAGTAAGTTAATTAAATTAAACGGAAAGGAAGAATAAAGGAGCTAACCAAACAGGTCCCTAAAGGGAGTTGGTGTAGTTAACCCACTATGGGATTAACTGACCACTCGTTATCAATCGTGTAACATATATGATATATACGTATACTATTATACCAGTTCGTATATTTCATCAGAGCAAAGTAAAGAGAAAAGAGAGAAATACACAAGGGGAATTGAGAGATTGGAAGTAGAATCCATATCATCTCACAGAGTTGCAAGGGGTAATTCTTTTTGTCCCAATTTTATTCACGTACTATGTTTCCTTCTTAACATATCTTTAAGTTCTCTATGTATGAGAAGAATTTGCAATGGTTGATTGTATGCTTATATATGTGTTATATATGATTATAACCTGTTTCATATTCGGTATGAATGATTTTAAAATAGTTGAATCATGAAATTAGGCCTTAATTGGGTTTACGAAAAGTTCTTTTCCATTACGGTTTTAAAAGTTCTATGTGAATGGGGAGATTTGACAACTCTTGATTATATGTCTATATAGGTGTTACTAATGGTTAATAACATATTATATGCCATATATGCATAACTTTCAGTTATCACAACATCGAATTTGTTTAAATTAGGTTTTCAAATTAACAGAGTATAAACAGTTGTACATATGGCCATATGGCCCTTACGTACAAATTTTATGCCATGAATCGTTTTGTTTAAATGTAAATTGATTTAGCATATGTTAGTATGTGGAATTACGAAAATAATGCAACTAAAATTGTATAAATTGGTTAAGAAATAAAGTTTTGGTGATTGAATTGCTAAATGTGTTGAAATATGAAGAAATTAGTAAAAACATGATTTTATTCTTAAAAGTTGATTTTATAATGTTTATATTAGTAGAATCATGAAATGCATGCTTGGTGTTATTGTAACAAAATTCTAGCTTTTGGGTATGTGAAATTATGTAGAAATTGGGAATTGGAGTGTTGGGTCATAACAGGGCTGAAGCTGCTGCAGTTTCTATCTGCGTACTGTTGTAGCTGAGCCGGTACCAAGGGCAAAGACTGCGCAGCTGTGTCGGGTGGGTTTCTGAAGTCAAGCGCAGCGCAGCTGCTCCGGTTGCCAAAACTTGGGGCAGCGCAGCTGCGCCGACCCTGAGCATGACAGTTTGTTTTCTTTTTTTAAAAAGTTGCAGGCCATGTTACCTACCTAACCTATTACGCATGATATTCAAGACTCAATAACATAATTGTAACGTATTGTAATACAATAATGAAAAATTTAAGCATTACTTAATAAGTTATATAATGATTGGAACTCAATGTTTGTAAGAGTTAGAGGTGAGAAGGGATGCTAAGCTTTACATTTTATGATAGTCGGTGGGGATAACCTATATGGTTAGACCTAAGTTTAAAATTATAGCGTAACTAAGATGAAGAATTATCCATATAAGGTTAATGACAGTATAGCTAATCGGTATTGTGATTTCATTGGTATATGTAGGGGTAATTGGCGACCGTTTATTATAACTCGTAGCTTGTGCAAGAGGCAAGTTTCATTACCCTAACTCTATTATGACTTAAGCAAGTATTCTATCCCTAATTGTTATCATCAAACAAGTGTCTAAACGTTACTTTTATTGAGCAAGTTTTCTATTCTGGAAATACTATAATGTTCTTGTTCTTAGTTATTTAAGTTCAAGATTGCATATGAGATATTACTTCAGTTTTACAATACTTATTCAATTGTATACTCTTTGAGAATTTATTATTCGATTTGAGCATTGTTTATTGTTGAACCTTATAGGACTAGTAAACCCTTATTGATTTGACTAGTCCATAGTTGATGAACGTTTCAAATTCTAGATTAGTTTATTGAGCTTATCCAACCAATTTCCTTTGGTGCGGACTCTGATGTCAAACTGAGATGAACAACCCTTTAATAGGGGATTATTTACGCTTTAGCGTTGAGATATTATGCACAGTATAGTACTAAGGGCTAATCCCCCTAAGTACGAGAAGTAGAGTCCATAGTCTTATGACTGTTAAAGATTTGAAGTTTAACACTTTACAACCTAGGACATAGTTCGAGGTCTTATGACCCTCAGATGTTATTTTGATTCTAGTCATTCATTCTTGAGTCAAAAGTTGAGTTTTCTTTATTCAGAAGTCTTTGATTCATTCGCATGTTATTATATTGTTGTCATATTATTATACTTATGGACAATCGTGCTCACTCTTGCGTAATAATAACATTACAGTTAAGAACGAAAGGGCCGACGAGTCTTTACTAGCAAAGGCAAGGGCAAGGTCAACAAGTGATGAAGACTTGTTGTTTATTTTTCTATGTTTATGTTTCAGACTTATGTTAAAGTTGTGTTAATATTTTTTTTTATGTTTCCGCATTTGAGATTTAAGGTTAGTATGACCTGGGATTGATTTATTTTTCAGATGTTGTTAAGGGGAGGATTTATTTCTTTTTATTTATCATAGTTCTGCATTTACTATGGGTTAGATAGATAGATGATATTTGTATAGTGAACACCAAATCCGTGGAATCGAAGTACCCGGATTTGGGGGTGTCACAGGTTGGTATCAGAGCCATAGGTTATGAACCTTAGGTGGGAAAAAACCTTAGATAGTAGCCTTTTTAGAGATCGAGAACATAGTAATGATAACTCTTATAGAGTTCTAAGAAACATAATAACTTATCTTATATGCTATGTTGCTTATAGCTGATATACCTTGAGTACCTGATTTATGCATCACATAATTACTAATGAAACTTAAAAAATGTTATTTGTCAGATGTACGGGGGGATGCTGGAGAATCCTAGTCAGTCCAGGGACCTGGTACCCCTAAGAGGCAAGAGAGGAGGAGCCCCCGAGATATCCACGTAGTCTGGGAGCAGGTTAGTCCGACGAGATGCCATCACCCTTGATCATGAGTCTCACAGAGTATGTGTCTGGTTGTCTAATTCAGAGGAGAGGACTCTGAGAATACCCTGAGGAGATTGAAGTTCAGGCTGAGGCAGCTGAAGAGGAGGAGGAAGACCTTGAAGAGTTCCCGCCGAGCTCTATCAGTGCCGAGATGTATGACGAGCTGTATGACCGTAACATAGAGTTACGTGATTCTGTTCAGGAGCTGAAGGAGACTGTTCAGGAGCTGAGGTAGAGGTCGGTTACTCAACAGTCTACCATCGAGCTGAGGGATGGAGAGGTTGAGGCTCTTCACACACGGTTGGGAAATATAAAGTGGGATTTGGCTCACGAAAGGGCCAAATCGAGCAGATGTCAGAGGAAATAGAAGAATTGAAGAATAAACTAAAAGGGAAATCAGCAAGGCTAGCCATAGCAGAGGAAGTCTGGGTAAGTGAATCACGACGAGCAGATCTCGCAGAAGATAACTGTCGGGCGAAGAAGGCTAAGCTTGAGGAGACGTATTCTACACTTCAGCATGCAATTGATGAAGCCCAAGATCGGGTTATGAGGTACCCAATTCAGTTCGAAGGACTTCGTCGTACATGCTAGTATCGCATGGTACGATGTCTCGGATTATGGAAGAAGAGCGTGGCAAAGCTGTTCGTCGCCTTAATAAGGCAGTGATAGGAACTTTGATTTTGTGAAACCTATCTGGTAGTTAATATATAAATTCCAATGTGTTTAATAAACATAGGAATATTTTATGTTTTAATTCTATAGATTCTTTATCTCGGAATAGGTGATTGTACATAGTAGTGATGCTATCGTGTTATGTTAAAAACTTTTGATTTAATAAAATATCAGAGTTATTGAGATAATGTGTTGACTGAATTGTGTCTAAATATTTAAGTTAGCCTTAGATATTTAGAGGAATTTAATAAAGATCTAAATGTGTATTTCTTAACAGAAAAAATGTCGATAAGGAGACGACCCTAACCGTCGACAGGCCCAAGAAGGGTCAACGAACAACAACAACGACGCCAATGCTAACCCCGTTCAGCAGTTGGCGAACTTAGTTGCTGGAGTGCTTAACAACCAACCTCAAGCTCCACTAAACGCAACGTTCAAGGACTTCAAGGCGGTGGGACCGCCAGAGTTTAAAGGCACCATGAACCCGATAGAAGCTCAAACCTGGGTCATGGAGATGGAAAAAGTTTTCGACGTCGCCAGAGTAAGAGAAGACCAGAAAATCGCCTACGCAACGTTCATGCTGAAATTCGAAGCCAGCTATTGGTGGCAAGCGAATAAGGTCCGGGAGGTGAAGGTGTGATTACCTGGGAGAGGTTCAAAGAGATGTTCTTTGAGATGTACTTTCCGACCAGCTTACAGAATCAAATGGAGATTCAGTTTCTAGAGCTGAAACAGGGGAATATGTCCGTACCAGAATATGCGGCGAAATTCAATGAGTTGGCTAGGTTTGCTATGTATCAAGTGCACCGATCAGAGGAAGGCAAGGAGATTTGAATAGGGCCTGAAGCCCTGGTTGTATAGCAAAGTGTCAATGTTTCAATTGAACACTTTTGCTGGGGTGTTGGAGAAACCATTCTCGCTGAGGGCGGGAGTGACGCTGTTACAAAGTATAACCAAGATCAGAAAAAGAAGAAGAGTGAAGGTGAAGGAATTAACAAGGCTAGTGGTAGCAACACGGGAGGGAGTAATAATCAGAAGAGGAGGTGGAATGATAACTCATCAACTGGGAATCAGCAAGGAGGTCAGAAGAAGAGGATCGAAGCATGTCTGACCTGCGGAAAGCTCACCTGGGGGTGTGAAGGGAAAACGAGTATGCTACAATTGTGGTCAGGAAGGCCACATAGCACCTAACTGTCCGAACCCAAATAAGGGCGCTTGCTTCACTTGCGGCTCAAAGGACCATCTGGCAAGGGACTGTCCCAAGAAGGGATCTGGAGGGGCAGGATCAGGATGGAACAAGGGAAACAGTGGTGGAAGTGCTCTAACTATCACGGGACCAACCGCAACCAACCGACCAACCGCCAGAACCTTCAACATGACCGTGCAGGATGCTGTACAGTCTTGTGATGTGGTGTCAGGTATCATTCCGATCAATAAAGTTAATGCTTATGTACTATTTGATTCGGGTGCTACTTGTTCATTTATATCGATGACTTTGCTAAGAACTTAGAATTTCCTATGGATGAGTTAGAATACCCCATGAACATAGAGATTGCTAATAGAGAAGTGATCCCTGTTAAGTATGTACACAAGAACTGTAGGGTGGATATTAAGGGTAACATTATGAACGTAGATCTTATTCTGATTAGACTTGGGGAATTTGATGTTATTCTGGAAATGGATTGGCTAGTCAATTATGGGGTTGTAATTAATTGCCAGAGAAAATGTATCAACCTTATGACCCCGTCAAAGGTTGTGTTTTATGGCAGCAGGTCGCCTAGACAAGCGAGTTGTCTAACGATGATGCAGGCCAGGAAATTGTTAAGACAAGGCTGTGTAGGATATTTAGCCTACATAGTCAATAGTCCTAAAGAAAACCCGAAAGTGGAAGATATACTAGTTGTGAAGGACTTCATAGACGTATTTTCGGATGATCTGCCAGGACTTCCACCAGATAGAGAGGTTGAGTTTGTGATCGATTTGGCGCCAGGGACGGCCCCAATATCGAAGGCACCATACTGGATGGCTCCGTAGAGATGAAGGAGTTGATGGTACAACTTCAAGAGTTACTGGACAAGAAGTACATCCAACCGAGCGTATCGCCGTGGGGAGCGCCGGTGTTGTTTTTGAAGAAGAAAGACGGGACGATGCGGCTTTGCATCGACTACAGAGAACTGAATAAGGTCACAATTAAGAATAGATATCCATTACCGAGGATCGACGATCTGCTTGACCAATTGAAGGGTGCAAGGTACTTTTCAAAGATAGACTTGAGGAGTGGCTATCATCAGCTAAAGGTGAGGCCAGAGGATGTTCCGAAGATAGCATTTAGGACTCGATATGGTCACTACAAATTTTTGGTAATGTCATTTGGTCTAACGAATGCTCCTGCAGCATTCATGGGCTGAATGAATGGAGTGTTCAAGCCGTTTTTGGACAAATTCATGGTGGTCTTTATCGACGACATTTTGGTATACTCGAAGACCAAGGAAGAACATGTAGAACATCTGAAGTTAACAATAGAGGCGTTGAGAAGAGAGAAGTTGTACGCCAAATTTTTGAAATGTGAATTCTGGATTGAAATAGTGAAATTTCTTGGACATGTGATCGATAAGGACGGAATTTTGGTAGATCCCTCCAAGGTCGAAGCTGTGATGAATTGGGATCAGCCGAAAACACCGTCGGAAGTGAGGAGTTTTCTTGGATTGGCGGGTTATTATAGAAGGTTCATTCAGGACTTTTCCAAGATCGCAACTCCGCTGACGAATTTGACTAGAAAATCGGTGAAATTCCTGTGGACGGAGAAGTGTGAGGAAAGATTCCAAGAGCTTAAGAGGAGGTTGAGTTCAGCACCTGTGTTATCCCTTCCGGACGACACAAGAAATTTTGTGGTTTATAGTGATGCATCGCATAAAGGGCTTGTTTGTGTGCTTATGCAAAACGGCAGGGTCATTGCGTATGCATCACGACAATTGAAAGACAATGAGAAGGGGTATACAGACCACAAGAGTCTGAAATATATTTTTACACAGAAGGACTTGAATATGCGCCAGAGAAGCTGGCTCGAGTTAATTAAGGTGACTGTGAAATCTTATACCATCCGCATAAGGCTAATGTGGTCGCCGATGCCTTAAGCAGGAAGGGCCGGGAGAAATTGATGACGTTAACTGCTCAGGAGGAGCTAATTTCAGCAATGGAAAAACTGGAATTGGAAGTGAAGTATCCGATGGAGATTGACGAGAAGTTATTTCAGATGCAAACTGGTACAACCCTATTGGATAAAGTTAAGGAAGCTCAACTTCAGGACGAAGAATGTGAGAAGGTTAAGAAAAAGATATCTGAAAATCGAGATTCAAAATAGACAGTGAGGGACTACTGAGATTTAAGAACAGAGTTTGGGTACCGTTAGTGCTAGAGATTAAGAATGACATTTTGAGCGAGGCTCATATCTCACGGTATTCGATTCACCCCGGTAGTACCAAGATGTACCAGGATCTTCGACAACACTTCTGGTGGTCGAATTTGAAACGAAATGTTGCTGAGTGTGTTGTAAAGTGTCTAACCTGTCAGAAAGTGAAAGCAGAACATCAAAGACCGAGTGGTTTGCTACAACCCCTGGAAATCCCAGAATAGAAATGGGAGCACATTACGATGGATTTCGTGGTCGGCCTTCCGACGACTCAGAAAGGCTACGACGCAATATGAGTTATCGTTGACCGACTGACGAAATCCGCACACTTCCTTCCGATCAAACTCAGATTCAACTTAGACCAGTTGTTAAGACTATATGTGAAAGAGATTATTTCGAGGCACGGAGTTCCGGTGTTAATAGTTTTCAATAGAGATCCGCGTTTCACATCGAACTTCTAGAAACGACTACAGGAATGCATAGGGACACGGTTGAGAATGAGTACGGCTTATCACCCACAGACAGACGGGCAGAGCGAAAGAACGATCCAGACATTGGAAGATATGCTGAGAGCATGCATTATGGATTTCCAAGGCAACTGGGATAACCACCTACCGCTTGTGGAATTCGGTTACAACAACAGTTACCACGCTAGTATTGGCATGTCGCTTTACGAAGCATTGTACGGAAGAAAATGCAGAACCCTACTGGGATGAAGTTGGCAAGAGACAACTACTAGGTCCAGAACTGGTACAGTAGACACCAGAGAGAGTCAAAGTGATCAGAACAAGACTGGTAGCAGCTTAGGATAGGCAGAAGAAGTACGCCGATCCACACCGTAAAAATGTTGAGTTTGAATCGGGTAGCTTTGTTTTTTTGAAAGTCTCTCCCAGGAAGGGAAAGATCAGATTCGGTAAAAGGGGAAATTGAGCCTGAGGTTCATTGGACCCTTTGAGGTACTGCGAAGGATTGGAGAAGTTGCGTATGAGGTAGCCTTACCTCCGGCGCTAGAGAATATCCACAACGTCTTCCATATTTCAATTTTACGCCCCTACAAACCCGATTACAAGCACGTGATCGAATATGTTCATTTGTTTAATTTAAAGAAACTTTCTTATTGTTTCATCCGTACATATCACAAGTCTTTATTTAAAGAGACTTTCTTATTGTTTCATTTGTTCTCTAAAATTATCAAAAAAAGAGATGATTATGAGTCCTATTACTTCGTTCTAATTTGATTAGCATCAAAGGAGCATTCCATGACTATCGCTAAAAACGATGTGTACATCTCACACAAGTCTTGATTTAGGGAAGAACTTCTTATTGTTTCATTGGCTCCCTAGAATTATCAAAGAAAGTGGTGATTATAAGTCCTATGACTTCTTTCTATTTAGATTAGCATTGAATGGCGCAATCCTATCAATAGCGCCTTCAAAACGATCCGTACATCTCACACAAGTTCATTTAGGGAGACCTTCATTGTTTCATTAGTTCTCACAAATTGTCAAAATATAGGTGATTATGAGTCATATTACTTCGTTCTTGTTGAAATTAGCATCAAAAGGAGCAATCCAATCAATATCGCATCCAAAACGATGCGTAGATCTCACACAAGCCTTCATTTAGGGAGACCTTCATATTGTTTCATTGGTTGTATCAAATTTACAAAGAAAGAGGTGATTAAGAGTTGTATTACGTCGTTCTACATTGATTAGCGTTAAAGGAGAAACCCATGACTGTGGCGTTCAAAACCATGCGTACATCTCACACAAGTATTCATTTAGGGAGACCTGCTTATTATTTCATTGGTGCTCTAAAATTGTCAAAGAAAGAGGTGATTAGGAGTCCTATAACTTCGTTCTAGTTTGATTAGCATCAAAAGGAGCAATCCCATGACTATCGCGTTCAAAACGATGCGTACATCTCACACAAGTCTTTATTTAAAGAGACTTTCTTATTGTTTCATTTGTTCTCTAAAATTATCAAAGAAAGAGATTATTATGAGTCCTATTACTTCGTTCTAATTTGATTAGCATCAAAAGGAGCATTTTATGATTATCGCGTTAAAAACGATGTGTACATCTCACACAAGTCTTGATTTAAGGGAGAACTTCTTATTGTTTCATTGGTTCCCTTAAATTATCAAAGAAAAAGGTGATTATGAGTCCTATGAGTTCTTTCTATTTAGATTAGCATTAAATGGAGCAATCCTATCAATAGCACCTTCAAAATGATCCGTATATCTCACACAAGTCTTCATTTAGGGAGACCTTCTTATTGTTTCATTAGTTCTCACAAATTTCAAAATATAGGTGATTATGAGTCATATTACTTCGTTCTAGTTGAAATTAGCATCAAAAGGAGCAATCCAATCAATATCTCCAAAACGATGCGTAGATCTCACACAAGTCTTCATTTAGGGAGACCTTCATATTGTTTCATTGGTTGTATCAAATTTACAAAGGAAGAGGTGATTAAGAGTTGTATTACTTCGTTCTACTTTGATTAGCGTTAAAAAGGAGAAACCCATGACTGTGGCCTTCAAAACCATGCGTACATCTCACGCAAGTCTTCAGTTAGAGAGACCTTATTGTTTCATTGGTGTTCTAAAATTGTCAAAGAAATAGGTGATTAGGAGTCCTATAACTTCGTTCTTGTTGATTAGCATTAAAAGGAGCAACTCCATTACAATTGCGTTCAAAACCACGCATACATCTCACACAAGTCTTCATTTAAGGAGACCTTCTTATTGTTTCATTGGTTCTATAAAATTATCTAAGAAAGAGGTGATTAGGAGTTCTATGACTTCGTTCGAATATGATTTGCATCAAAAGGAACAAAACCATGACTATCGCGTTAAAAACGATGCGTAGTACATCTCACACAAGTCTTGATTTAGGAACACCTTTTTATTTTTTCATTGGTTTTCTCATATTGTCAATGAAAGAGGTTTTTATAAGTCCTATGACTTCGTTCTTGTTTGGTTTGCATTAAAAGGAGCAATCCTATCACTAGTGCCTTCAAAATGATACGTACATCTCACACAAGTCTTTATTTAGGAAGACCTTCTTATTGTTTCATTTTCTTCAAATTGTAAAAATGTAGGTGATTATGAGTCTTATACATTGTTCTTGTTGAAGATAGAATCAAAAGGAGCAATCCCATCACTATCGCGTCCAAAACGATGCGTAGATCTCACACAAGTTTCATTTAGGGAGACCTTAATATTGTTCCATTGGTTGTTTCAAATTTACAAAGAAAGAGGTGATTAAGAGTTGTATTACTTCGTTCTACTTTAATTAGCGTCAAAAGGAGAAATCCATGACTATCACGTTCAAAACCATGCGTACATCTCACACAAGTCTTCATTTAGGGAGACCTTCTATTATTTCATTGGTGCTCTAAAATTGTCAAAGAAAGAGGTGATTAGGAGTCCTATAACTTCGTTCTAGTTTGATTAGCATCAAAAGGAGCAATCCCATGACTATCGCGTTCAAAACGATGCGTACATCTCACACAAGTCTTTATTTAAATATACTTTCTTATTATTTCATTTGTTCTCTAAATTTATCAAAGAAAGAGATGATTATGAGTCTTATTACTTCGTTCTAATTTGATTAGCATCAAAAGGCATTCCATGACTATCGTGTTAAAAACGATATGTACATCTCACACAAGTCTTGATTTAGCATCAAAAGGAGCAATCCAATCAATATCGCGTCCAAAACGATGCGTAGATCTCACACAAGTCTTCATTTAGGGAGAGCTTCATATTGTTTCATTGGTTGTACAAATTTACAAAGAAAGAGGTGATTAAGAGTTGTATTACTTCGTTCTACTTTGATTAGCGTTAAAGGAGAAACCCATGACTGTGGCGTTCAAAACCATGCGTACATCTCACACAAGTCATCATTTGGAAGACCTTATTGTTTCATTGGTGTTCTAAAATTGTCAAAGAAATAGATGATTAGGAGTCCTATAACTTCGTTCTTGTTTAATTAGCATGAAAATGAGCAATTCCACGACTATCGCATTCAAAACCATGCATACATCTCACACAAGTCATTTAAGGAGACATTCTTATTATTTCATTGGTTATCTAAAATTGTCAAAGAAAGAGGTGATTTGGAGTTCTATTACTTCGTTCTAATATGATTAGCATCATAAGGAGCAATCCCATGACTATCGCGTTAAAAACGATGCGTAGTACATCTCACACAAGTCTTGATTTAGGAAGACCTTCTTATTGTTTCATTGGTTTCTCAAATTGTCAATGAAAGAGGTTTTTATGAGTTCTATTACATAGTTCTAGTTGAAGATATAATCAAAAGGAGCAATCCCATCACTATCGCGTCCAAAACGATGCGTAGATCTCACACAAGTCTTCATTTAGGGCGACCTTCATATTGTTCCATTGGTTATTTCAAATTTACAAAAAAAGAGATGATTAAGAGTTGTATTACTTCGTTCTACTTTGATTAGCGTCAAAAGGAGAAACCCATGACTATCACGTTCAAAACCATGCGTACATCTCACACAAGTCTTCATTTAGGGAGACTTTCTTATTATTTCATTGGTGCTCTAAAATTGTCAAAGAAAGAGGTGATTAGGAGTCCTATAACTTCGTTCTAGTTTGATTAGCATCAAAAGGAGCAATCCATGACTATCGCGTTCAAAATGATGCGTACATCCACAAGTCTTTATTTAAAGAGACTTTCTTATTGTTTCATTTGTTCTCTAAAATTATCAAAGAAAGAGATGATTATGAGTCCTATTACTTCGTTCTAATTTGATTAGCATCAATAGGATCATTCCATGACTATCACGTTCAAAACGATGCGTACATCTCACACAAGTCTTTATTTAAAGAGACATTCTTATTGTTTCATTTGTTCTCTAAAATTATCAAAGAAAGAGTTGATTATGAGTCCTATTACTTCGTTCTAATTTGATTAGCATCAATAGGATCATTCCATGACTATCGCGTTAAAAATGATGTGTACATCTCACACAAGTCTTGATTTAGGGGAGAACTTCTTATTGTTTCATTGGTTCCCTCAAATTATCAAAGAAAGAGGTGATTATGAGTCCTATGACTTCTTTCTATTTAGATTAGCATTAAATGGAGCAATCCTATTAATAGCTCCTTCAAACGATCCGTACATCTCACACAAGTCTTCATTTAGGGAGACCTTCTTCTTGTTTCATTAGTTCTCACAAATTGTCAAAATATTGGTGATTATGAGTCATATTACTTCGTTCTAGGTGAAATTAGCATCAAAAGGAGCAATCCAATCAATATCGCATCCAAAACGATGCGTAGATCTCACACAAGTTTAAGTTAGGGAGGCTCATATTTTCATTGGTTGTATCAAATTTACAAAGAAAGAGGTGATTAAGAGTTGTATTACTTCGTTCTACTTTGATTAGCGTTAAAAGGAGAAACCATGACTGTGGCGTTCAAAACATGCGTACATCTCACACAAGTCTTCATTTAGGGAGACCTTATTGTTTCATTGGTGTTCTAAAATTGTCAAAGAAATAGGTGATTAGGAGTCATATAACTTCTTTCTTGTTTGATTAGCATCAAAAGGAGCAATTCCATGACTATCGCGTTCAAAACCATGCATACATCTCACACAAGTCTTCATTTAAGGAGACCTTCTTATTGTTTCATTGGTTCTCTAAAATTGTCAAAGAAAGAGGTGATTAGGAGTTCAATTACTTCGTTCTAATATGATTAGCATCATAAGGAGCAATCCCATGACTATCGCGTTAAAAACGATGCGTAGTACATCTCACAAGTCTTGATTTAGGAAGACCTTCTTATGTTTCATTGGTTTTCTCAAATTGTCAATGAAAGAGGTTTTTATGAGTCCTATGACTTCGTTCTAGTTTGGTTTGCATCAAAAGGAGCAATTCTATCACTAGTGCCTTCAAAACGATCCGTACATCTCACACAAGTTCATTTAGGAAGACCTCTTATTGTTTCATTAGTTCTCTCAAATTATAAAAATATAGGTGATTATGAGTTCTATTACATAGTTCTAGTTGAAGATATAATCAAAAGGAGCAATCCCATCACTATCGCGTCCAAAACGATGCGTAGATCTCACACAAGTCTTCATTTAGGGCGACCTTCATATTGTTCCATTGGTATTTCAAATTTACAAAAAAAGAGATGATTAAGAGTTGTATTACTTCGTTCTACTTTGATTAGCGTCAAAAGGAGAAACCCATGACTATCACGTTCAAAACCATGCGTACATCTCACAAGTCTTCATTTAGGGAGACTTTCTTATTATTTCATTGGTGCTCTAAAATTGTCAAAGAAAGAGGTGATTAGGAGTCCTATAACTTCGTTCTAGTTTGATTAGCATCAAAAGGAGCAATCCCATGACTATCGCGTTCAAAATGATGCGTACATCTCACACAAGTCTTATTTAAAGAGACTTTCTTATTGTTTCATTTGTTCTCTAAAATTATCAAAGAAAGAGATGATTATGAGTCCTATTACTTCGTTCTAATTTGATTAGCATCAATAGGATCATTCCATGACTATCACGTTCAAAACGATGCGTACATCTCACACAAGTCTTATTTAAAGAGACATTCTTATTGTTTCATTTGTTCTCTAAAACTATCAAAGAAAGAGTTGATTATGAGTCCTATTACTTCGTTCTAATTTGATTAGCATCAATAGGATCATTCCATGACTATCGCGTTAAAAATGATGTGTACATCTCACACAAGCCTTGATTTAGGGGAGAACTTCTTATTGTTTCATTGGTTCCCTCAAATTATCAAAGAAGAGGTGATTATGAGTCCTATGACTTTTCTATTTAGATTAACATTAAATGGAGCAATCCTATTAATAGCTCCTTCAAAACGATCCGTACATCTCACACAAGTCTTCATTTAGGGAGACCTTCTTCTTGTTTCATTAGTTCTCACAAATTGTCAAAATATTGGTGATTATGAGTCATATTACTTCGTTCTAGTTGAAATTAGCATCAAAAGGAGCAATCCAATCAATATCGCGTCCAAAACGATGCGTAGATCTCACACAAGTCTTCATTTAGGGAGACCATCATATTTCATTGGTTGTATCAAATTTAAAGAAAGAGGTGATTAAGAGTTGTATTACTTCGTTCTACTTTGATTAGCGTTAAAAGGAGAAACCCATGACTGTGGCGTTCAAAACCATGCGTACATCTCACACAAGTCTTCATTTAGGGAGACCTTATTGTTTCATTGGTGTTCTAAAATTGTCAAAGAAATAGGTGATTAGGAGTCATATAACTTCTTTCTTGTTTGATTAGCATCAAAAGGAGCAATTCCATGACTATCGCGTTCAACCATGCATACATCTCACACAAGTCTTCATTTAAGGAGACCTTCTTATTGTTTCATTGGTTCTCTAAAATTGTCAAAGAAAGAGGTGATTAGGAGTCAATTACTTCGTTCTAATATGATTAGCATCATAAGGAGCAATCCCATGACTATCGCGTTAAAAACGATGCGTAGTACATCTCACACAAGTCTTGATTTAGGAAGACCTTCTTATTGTTTCATTGGTTTTCTCAAATTGTCAATGAAAGAGGTTTTTATGAGTCCTATGACTTCGTTCTAGTTTGGTTGCATCAAAAGGAGCAATTCTATCACTAGTGCCTTCAAAACGATCCGTACATCTCACACAAGTCTTCATTTAGGAAGACCTTCTTATTGTTTCATTAGTTCTCTCAAATTATAAAAATATAGGTGATTATGAGTTCTATTACATAGTTCTAGTTGAAGATATAATCAAAAGGAGCAATCCCATCACTATCGCGTCCAAAACGATGCGTAGATCTCACACAAGTCTTCATTTAGGGGACCTTCATATTGTTCCATTGGTTATTTCAAATTTACAAAAAAAGAGATGATTAAGAGTTGTATTACTTCGTTCTACTTTGATTAGCGTCAAAAGGAGAAACCCATGACTATCACGTTCAAAACCATGCGTACATCTCACACAAGTCTTCATTTAGGGAGACTTTCTTATTATTTCATTGGTGCTCTAAAATTGTCAAAGAAAGAGGTGATTAGGAGTCCTATAACTTCGTTCTAGTTTGATTAGCATCAAAAGGAGCAATCCCATGACTATCGCGTTCAAAATGATGCGTACATCTCACACAAGTCTTTATTTAAAGAGACTTTCTTATTGTTTCATTTGTTCTCTAAAATTATCAAAGAAAGAGATGATTATGAGTCTATTACTTCGTTCTAATTTGATTAGCATCAATAGGATCATTCCATGACTATCACGTTCAAAACGATGCGTACATCTCACACAAGTCTTTATTTAAAGAGACATTCTTATTGTTTCATTTGTTCTCTAAAACTATCAAAGAAAGAGTTGATTATGAGTCCTATTACTTCGTTCTAATTTGATTAGCATCAATAGGATCATTCCATGACTATCGCGTTAAAAATGATGTGTACATCTCACAAGCCTTGATTTAGGGGAGAACTTCTTATTGTTTCATTGGTTCCCTCAAATTATCAAAGAATGAGGTGATTATGAGTCCTATGACTTCTTTCTATTTAGATTAACATTAATGGAGCAATCCTATTAATAGCTCCTTCAAAACGATCCGTACATCTCACACAAGTCTTCATTTAGGGAGACCTTCTTCTTGTTTCATTAGTTCTCACAAATTGTCAAAATATTGGTGATTATGAGTCATATTACTTCGTTCTAGTTGAAATTAGCATCAAAAGGAGCAATCCAATCAATATCGCGTCCAAAACGATGGTAGATCTCACACAAGTTTCATTTAGGGAGAGCTTCATATGTTTCATTGGTTGTATCAAATTTACAAAGAAAGAGGTGATTAAGAGTTGTATTACTTCGTTCTACTTTGATTAGCGTTAAAAGGAGAAACCCATGACTGTGGCGTTCAAAACCATGCGTACATCTCACACAAGTCTTCATTTAGGGAGACCTTATTGTTTCATTGGTGTTCTAAAATTGTCAAAGAAATAGGTGATTAGGAGTCTATAACTTCTTTCTTGTTTGATTAGCATCAAAAGGAGCAATTCCATGACTATCGCGTTCAAAACCATGCATACATCTCACACAAGTCTTCATTTAAGGAGACCTTCTTATTGTTTCATTGGTTCTCTAAAATTGTCAAAGAAAGTGGTGATTAGGAGTTCAATTACTTCGTTCTAATATGATTAGCATCAAATGAGCAATCCCATGACTATCGCGTTAAAAACGATGCGTAGTACATCTCACACAAGTCTTGATTTAGGAAGACCTTCTTATTGTTTCATTGGTTTTCTCAATTGTCAATGAAAGAGGTTTTTATGAGTCCTATGACTTCGTTCTAGTTTGGTTTGCATCAAAAGGAGCAATTCTATCACTAGTGCCTTCAAAACGATCCGTACATCTCACACAAGTCTTCATTTAGGAAGACCTTCTTATTGTTTCATTAGTTCTCTCAAATTTAAAAATATAGGTGATTATGAGTTCTATTACATAGTTCTAGTTGAAGATATAATCAAAAGGAGCAATCCCATCACTATCGCGTCCAAAACGATGCGTAGATCTCACACAAGTCTTCATTTAGGGGACCTTCATATTGTTCCATTGGTTATTTCAAATTTACAAAAAAAAGAGTGATTAAGAGTTGTATTACTTCGTTCTACTTTGATTAGCGTAAAAGGAGAAACCCATGACTATCACGTTCAAAACCATGCGTACATCTCACACAAGTCTTCATTTAGGGAGACTTTCTTATTATTTCATTGGTGCTCTAAAATTGTCAAAGAAAGAGGTGATTAGGAGTCCTATAACTTCGTTCTAGTTTGATTAGCATCAAAGGAGCAATCCCATGACTATCGCGTTCAAAATGATGCGTACATCTCACACAAGTCTTTATTTAAAGAGACTTTCTTATTGTTTCATTTGTTCTCTAAAATTATCAAAGAAAGAGATGATTATGAGTCTATTACTTCGTTCTAATTTGATTAGCATCAATAGGATCATTCCATGACTATCACGTTCAAAACGATGCGTACATCTCACACAAGTCTTTATTTAAAGAGACATTCTTATTGTTTCATTTGTTCTCTAAAACTATCAAAGAAAGAGTTGATTATGAGTCCTATTACTTCGTTCTAATTTGATTAGCATCAATAGGATCATTCCATGACTATCGCGTTAAAAATGATGTGTACATCTCACACAAGCCTTGATTTAGGGGAGAACTTCTTATTGTTTCATTGGTTCCCTCAAATTATCAAAGAATGAGGTGATTATAGTCCTATGACTTCTTTCTATTTAGATTAACATTAAATGGAGCAATCCTATTAATAGCTCCTTCAAAACGATCCGTACATCTCACACAAGTCTTCATTTAGGGAGACCTTCTTCTTGTTTCATTAGTTCTCACAAATTGTCAAAATATTGGTGATTATGAGTCATATTACTTCGTTCTAGTTGAAATTAGCATCAAAAGGAGCAATCCAATCAATATCGCGTCCAAAACGATGCGTAGATCTCACACAAGTCTTCATTTAGGGAGATCATATTGTTCATTGGTTGTATCAAATTTACAAAGAAAGAGGTGATTAAGAGTTGTATTACTTCGTTCTACTTTGATTAGCGTTAAAGGAGAAACCCATGACTGTGGCGTTCAAAACCATGCGTACATCTCACACAAGTCTTCATTTAGGGAGACCTTATTGTTTCATTGGTGTTCTAAAATTGTCAAAGAAATAGGTGATTAGGAGTCATATAACTTCTTTCTTGTTTGATTAGCATCAAAAGGAGCAATTCCATGACTATCGCGTTCAAAACCATGCATACATCTCACACAAGTCTTCATTTAAGGAGACCTTCTTATTGTTTCATTGGTTCTCTAAAATTGTCAAAGAAAGAGGTGATTAGGAGTTCAATTACTTCGTTCTAATATGATTAGCATCATAAGGAGCAATCCCATGACTATCGCGTTAAAAACGATGCGTAGTACATCTCACACAAGTCTTGATTTAGGAAGACCTTCTTATTGTTTCATTGGTTTTCTCAAATTGTCAATGAAAGAGGTTTTTATGAGTCCTATGACTTCGTTCTAGTTTGGTTTGCATCAAAAGGAGCAATTCTATCACTAGTGCCTTCAAAACGATCCGTACATCTCACACAAGTCTTCATTTAGGAAGACCTTCTTATTGTTTCATTAGTTCTCTCAAATTTAAAAATATAGGTGATTATGAGTTCTATTACATAGTTCTAGTTGAAGATATAATCAAAAGGAGCAATCCCATCACTATCGCGTCCAAAACGATGCGTAGATCTCACACAAGTCTTCATTTAGGGCGACCTTCATATTGTTCCATTGGTTATTTCAAATTTACAAAAAAAGAGATGATTAAGAGTTGTATTACTTCGTTCTACTTTGATTAGCGTCAAAAGGAGAAACCCATGACTATCACGTTCAAAACCATGCGTACATCTCACACAAGTCTTCATTTAGGGAGACTTTCTTATTATTTCATTGGTGCTCTAAATTGTCAAAGAAAGAGGTGATTAGGAGTCCTATAACTTCGTTCTAGTTTGATTAGCATCAAAAGGAGCAATCCCATGACTATCGCGTTCAAAATGATGCGTACATCTCACACAAGTCTTTATTTAAAGAGACTTTCTTATTGTTTCATTTGTTCTCTAAAATTATCAAAGAAAGAGATGATTATGAGTCCTATTACTTCGTTCTAATTTGATTAGCATCAATAGGATCATTCCATGACTATCACGTTCAAAACGATGCGTACATCTCACACAAGTCTTTATTTAAAGAGACATTCTTATTGTTTCATTTGTTCTCTAAAACTATCAAAGAAAGAGTTGATTATGAGTCCTATTACTTCGTTCTAATTTGATTAGCATCAATAGGATCATTCCATGACTATCGCGTTAAAAATGATGTGACATCTCACACAAGCCTTGATTTAGGGGAGAACTTCTTATTGTTTCATTGGTTCCCTCAAATTATCAAAGAATGAGGTGATTATGAGTCCTATGACTTCTTTCTATTTAGATTAACATTAAATGGAGCAATCCTATTAATAGCTCCTTCAAAACGATCCGTACATCTCACACAAGTCTTCATTTAGGGAGACCTTCTTCTTGTTTCATTAGTTCTCACAAATTGTCAAAATATTGTGTGATTATGAGTCATATTACTTCGTTCTAGTTGAAATTAGCATCAAAAGGAGCAATCCAATCAATACCGATCCAAAACGATGGTAGATCTCACACAAGTTTTAAGTTAGGGAGAGTCATATTTTTCATTGGTTGTATCAAATTTACAAAGAAAGAGGTGATTAAGAGTTGTATTACTTCGTTCTACTTTGATTAGCGTTAAAAGGAGAAACCCATGACTGTGGCGTTCAAAACCATGCGTACATCTCACACAAGTCTTCATTTAGGGAGACCTTATTGTTTCATTGGTGTTCTAAAATTGTCAAAGAAATAGGTGATTAGGAGTCCTATAACTTCTTTCTTGTTTGATTAGCATCAAAAGGAGCAATTCCATGACTATCGCGTTCAAAACCATGCATACATCTCACACAAGTCTTCATTTAAGGAGACCTTCTTATTGTTTCATTGGTTCTAAAATTGCAAAGAAAGAGGTGATTAGGAGTTCAATTACTTCGTTCAATATGATTAGCATCAAATGAGCAATCCCATGACTATCGCGTTAAAAACGATGCGTAGTACATCTCACACAAGTCTTGATTTAGGAAGACCTTCTTATTGTTTCATTGGTTTTCTCAAATTGTCAATGAAAGAGGTTTTTATGAGTCCTATGACTTCGTTCTAGTTTGGTTTGCATCAAAAGGAGCAATTCTATCACTAGTGCCTTCAAAACGATCCGTACATCTCACAAGTCTTCATTTAGGAAGACCTTCTTATTGTTTCATTAGTTCTCTCAAATTTAAAATATAGGTGATTATGAGTTCTATTACATAGTTCTAGTTGAAGATATAATCAAAAGGAGCAATCCCATCACTATCGCGTCCAAAACGATGCGTAGATCTCACACAAGTCTTCATTTAGGGGACCTTCATATTGTTCCATTGGTTATTTCAAATTACAAAAAAAAGAGATGATTAAGAGTTGTATTACTTCGTTCTACTTTGATTAGCGTAAAAGGAGAAACCCATGACTATCACGTTCAAAACCATGCGTACATCTCACACAAGTCTTCATTTAGGGAGACTTTCTTATTATTTCATTGGTGCTCTAAAATTGTCAAAGAAAGAGGTGATTAGGAGTCCTATAACTTCGTTCTAGTTTGATTAGCATCAAAAGGAGCAATCCCATGACTATCGCGTTCAAAATGATGCGTACATCTCACACAAGTCTTTATTTAAAGAGACTTTCTTATTGTTTCATTTGTTCTCTAAAATTATCAAAGAAAGAGATGATTATGAGTCTATTACTTCGTTCTAATTTGATTAGCATCAATAGGATCATTCCATGACTATCACGTTCAAAACGATGCGTACATCTCACACAAGTCTTTATTTAAAGAGACATTCTTATTGTTTCATTTGTTCTCTAAAACTATCAAAGAAAGAGTTGATTATGAGTCCTATTACTTCGTTCTAATTTGATTAGCATCAATAGGATCATTCCATGACTATCGCGTTAAAATGATGTGTACATCTCACACAAGCCTTGATTTAGGGGAGAACTTCTTATTGTTTCATTGGTTCCCTCAAATTATCAAAGAATGAGGTGATTATGAGTCCTATGACTTCTTTCTATTTAGATTAACATTAAATGGAGCAATCCTATTAATAGCTCCTTCAAAACGATCCGTACATCTCACACAAGTCTTCATTTAGGGAGACCTTCTTCTTGTTTCATTAGTTCTCACAAATTGTCAAAATATTGGTGATTATGAGTCATATTACTTCGTTCTAGTTGAAATTAGCATCAAAAGGAGCAATCCAATCAATATCGCGTCCAAAACGATGCGTAGATCTCACACAAGTCTTCATTTAGGGAGAGCTTCATATGTTCATTGGTTGTATCAAATTTACAAAGAAAGAGGTGATTAAGAGTTGTATTACTTCGTTCTACTTTGATTAGCGTTAAAAGGAGAAACCCATGACTGTGGCGTTCAAAACCATGCGTACATCTCACACAAGTCTTCATTTAGGGAGACCTTATTGTTTCATTGGTGTTCTAAAATTGTCAAAGAATAGGTGATTAGGAGTCATATAACTTCTTTCTTGTTTGATTAGCATCAAAAGGAGCAATTCCATGACTATCGCGTTCAAAACCATGCATACATCTCACACAAGTCTTCATTTAAGGAGACCTTCTTATTGTTTCATTGGTTCTCTAAAATTGTCAAAGAAAGAGGTGATTAGGAGTTCAATTACTTCGTTCTAATATGATTAGCATCATAAGGAGCAATCCCATGACTATCGCGTTAAAAACGATGCGTAGTACATCTCACACAGTCTTGATTTAGGAAGACCTTCTTATTGTTTCATTGGTTTTCTCAAATTGTCAATGAAAGAGGTTTTTATGAGTCCTATGACTTCGTTCTAGTTTGGTTTGCATCAAAAGGAGCAATTCTATCACTAGTGCCTTCAAAACGATCCGTACATCTCACACAAGTCTTCATTTAGGAAGACCTTCTTATTGTTTCATTAGTTCTCTCAAATTTAAAAATATAGGTGATTATGAGTTCTATTACATAGTTCTAGTTGAAGATATAATCAAAAGGAGCAATCCCATCACTATCGCGTCCAAAACGATGCGTAGATCTCACACAAGTCTTCATTTAGGGCGACCTTCATATTGTTCCATTGGTTATTTCAAATTTACAAAAAAAAGAGATTAAGAGTTGTATTACTTCGTTCTACTTTGATTAGCGTCAAAAGGAGAAACCCATGACTATCACGTTCAAAACCATGCGTACATCTCACACAAGTCTTCATTTAGGGAGACTTTCTTATTATTCATTGGTGCTCTAAAATTGTCAAAGAAAGAGGTGATTAGGAGTCCTATAACTTCGTTCTAGTTTGATTAGCATCAAAAGGAGCAATCCCATGACTATCGCGTTCAAAATGATGCGTACATCTCACACAAGTCTTTATTTAAAGAGACTTTCTTATTGTTTCATTTGTTCTCTAAAATTATCAAAGAAAGAGATGATTATGAGTCCTATTACTTCGTTCTAATTTGATTAGCATCAATAGGATCATTCCATGACTATCACGTTCAAAACGATGCGTACATCTCACACAAGTCTTTATTTAAAGAGACATTCTTATTGTTTCATTTGTTCTCTAAAACTATCAAGAAAGAGTTGATTATGAGTCCTATTACTTCGTTCTAATTTGATTAGCATCAATAGGATCATTCCATGACTATCGCGTTAAAAATGATGTGTACATCTCACACAAGCCTTGATTTAGGGGAGAACTTCTTATTGTTTCATTGGTTCCCTCAAATTATCAAAGAATGAGGTGATTATGAGTCCTATGACTTCTTTCTATTTAGATTAACATTAAATGGAGCAATCCTATTAATAGCTCCTTCAAAACGATCCGTACATCTCACACAAGTCTTCATTTAGGGAGACCTTCTTCTTGTTTCATTAGTTCTCACAAATTGTCAAAATATTGGTGATTATGAGTCATATTACTTCGTTCTAGTTGAAATTAGCATCAAAAGGAGCAATCCAATCAATACCGCATCCAAAACGATGGTAGATCTCACACAAGTTTTAAGTTAGGGAGAGCTTCATATTGTTTCATTGGTTGTATCAAATTTACAAAGAAAGAGGTGATTAAGAGTTGTATTACTTCGTTCTACTTTGATTAGCGTTAAAAGGAGAAACCCATGACTGTGGCGTTCAAAACCATGCGTACATCTCACACAAGTCTTCATTTAGGGAGACCTTATTGTTTCATTGGTGTTCTAAAATTGTCAAAGAAATAGGTGATTAGGAGTCCTATAACTTCTTTCTTGTTTGATTAGCATCAAAAGGAGCAATTCCATGACTATCGCGTTCAAACCATGCATACATCTCACACAAGTCTTCATTTAAGGAGACCTTCTTATTGTTTCATTGGTTCTCTAAAATTATCAAAGAAAGGGTGATTAGGAGTTCAATTACTTCGTTCTAATATGACTAGCATCAAAATGAGCAATCCCATGACTATCGCGTTAAAAACGATGCGTAGTACATCTCACATGTCTTGATTTAGGAAGACCTTCTTATTGTTTCATTGGTTTTCTCAAATTGTCAATGAAAGAGGTTTTTATGAGCCCTATGACTTCGTTCTAGTTTGGTTTGCATCAAAAGGAGCAATTCTATCACTAGTGCCTTCAAAACGATCCGTACATCTCACACAAGTCTTCATTTAGGAAGACCTTCTTATTGTTTCATTAGTTCTCTCAAATTTTAAAAATATAGGTGATTATGAGTTCTATTACATAGTTCTAGTTGAAGATATATCAAAAGGAGCAATCCCATCACTATCGCGTCCAAAACGATGCGTAGATCTCACACAAGTCTTCATTTAGGGGGACCTTCATATTGTTCCATTGGTTATTTCAAATTTACAAAAAAAGAGATGATTAAGAGTTGTATTACTTCGTTCTACTTTGATTAGCGTCAAAAGGAGAAACCCATGACTATCACGTTCAAACCATGCGTACATCTCACACAAGTCTTCATTTAGGGAGACTTCTTATTATTTCATTGGTGCTCTAAAATTGTCAAAGAAAGAGGTGATTAGGAGTCCTATAACTTCGTTCTAGTTTGATTAGCATCAAAAGGAGCAATCCCATGACTATCGCGTTCAAAAGATGCGTACATCTCACCAAGTCTTTATTTAAAGAGACTTTCTTATTGTTTCATTTGTTCTCTAAAATTATCAAAGAAAGAGATTATTATGAGTCTATTACTTCGTTCTAATTTGATTAGCATCAATAGGATCATTCCATGACTATCACGTTCAAAACGATGCGTACATCTCACACAAGTCTTTATTTAAAGAGAATTCTTATTGTTTCATTGTTCTCTAAACTATCAAAGAAAGAGTTGATTATGAGTCCTATTACTTCGTTCTAATTTGATTAGCATCAATAGGATCATTCCATGACTATCGCGTTAAAAATGATGGTACATCTCACACAAGCCTTGATTTAGGGGAGAACTTCTTATTGTTTCATTGGTTCCCTCAATTATCAAGAATGAGGTGATTATGAGTCCTTACTTCTTTCTATTTAGATTAACATTAAATGGAGCAATCCTATTAATAGCTCCTTCAAAACGATCCGTACATCTCACACAAGTCTTCATTTAGGGAGACCTTCTTTTGTTTCATTAGTTCTCACAATTGTCAAAAATTGGTGATTATGAGTCATATTACTTCGTTCTAGTTGAAATTAGCATCAAAAGGAGCAATCCAATCAATACCGCATCCAAAACGATGGTAGATCTCACACAAGTTTTAAGTTAGGGAGAGCTTCATATGTTTCATTGGTTGTATCAAATTTACAAAGAAAGAGGTGATTAGAGTTGTATTACTTCGTTCTACTTTGATTAGCGTTAAAAGGGAACCCATGACTGTGGCGTTCAAAACCATGCGTACATCTCACACAAGTCTTCATTAGGGAGACCTTATTGTTTCATTGGTGTTCTAAAATTGTCAAAGAAATAGGTGATTAGGAGTCCTAACTTCTTCTTGTTTGATTAGCATCAAAAGGAGCAATTCCATGACTATCGCGTTCAAAACCATGCATACATCTCACACAGTCTTCATTTAAGAGACCTTCTTATTGTTCATTGGTTCTCTAAAATTATCAAAGAAAGTGGTGATTAGGAGTTCAATTACTTCGTTCTAATATGACTAGCATCAAAATGAGCAATCCCATGACTATCGCGTTAAAAACGATGCGTAGTACATCTCAGACATGTCTTGATTTAGGAAGACCTTCTTATTGTTTCATTGGTTTTCTCAAATTGTCAATGAAGAGGTTTTTATGAGCCCTATGACTTCGTTCTAGTTTGGTTTGCATCAAAAGGAGCAATTCTATCACTAGTGCCTTCAAAACGATCCGTACATCTCACACAAGTCTTCATTTAGGAAGACCTTCTTATTGTTTCATTAGTTCTCTCAAATTTAAAATATAGGTGATTATGAGTCTATTACATAGTTCTAGTTGAAGATATAATCAAAAGGAGCAATCCCATCACTATCGCGTCCAAAACAATGCGTAGATCTCACACAAGTCTTCATTTAGGGGACCTTCATATTGTTCCATTGGTTATTTCAAATTTACAAAAAAAAGAGGTGATTAAGAGTTGTATTATCGTTCTACTTTGATTAGCGTAAAAGGAGAAACCCATGACTATCACAGTTCAAACCATGCGTACATCTCATAAGTCTTCATTTAGGGAGACCTTCTTATTATTCATTGGTGCTCTAAAATTGTCAAAGAAAGAGTTGATTAGGAGTCCTATAACTTGTTATAGTTTGATTAGCATCAAAAAGGGCAATCCCATGACTATCGCGTTCAAAACGATGCGTACATCTCACACAAGTCTTTATTTAAAGAGACATTCTTATTGTTTCATTTGTTCTCTAAAATTATCAAAGAAAGAGATTATTATGAGTCCTATTACTTCGTCTAATTTGATTAGCATCAATAGGTCATTCCATACTATCGCGTTCAAAAACGATGTGTACATCTCACACAAGTCTTGATTTAGGGGAGAACTTCTTATGTTTCATTGTCTCCCTCAAATTATCAAAGAAGAGTTGATTATGAGTCCTATGACTTCTTCTATTTATATTAGCATTAATGGAACAATCCTATCACTAGCTCCTTCAAAACGATCCGTACATCTCACACAAGTCTTCATTTAGGGAGACCTTTATTATTTCATTAGTTCTCACAAATTGTCAAAATATAGGTGATTATGAGTCATATTACTTCGTTATAGTTGGAAATTAGCATCAAGGAGCAATCCAATCCAAT
>JAINUT010001187.1:0-20291 GCA_020205555.1 Panax stipuleanatus
TATTTCTTTGACAATTTTAAAGCACCAATGAAACAATAAGAAGGTCTCCCTAAATGAAGACCTGTGCGAAACGTACGCATGGTTTTGAATGCGATAGTCATGGGTTTCTCATTTTGACGCTAATCAAAATAGAATGAAGTAATACAACTCTTAATCACCTCTTTCTTTGTAAATTTGAAACAACCAATGAAACAATATGAAGGTCTTCCTAAATGAAGTCTTGTGTGAGATCTACGAATCGTTTTGGACGCGATAGTGATGGGTTTGCTCCTTTTGATGCTAATTTAAACTAGAACGAAGTAATAGGACTCTTAGTCACCTCTTTCTTTCATAATTTTAGGAAACCAATGAAACAATAAGAAGGTTTCCATAAATGAAGACTTGTGTGAGATCTACGCATCGTTTTGGACGCGATAGTGATGTGATTGCTCCTTTTGATGCTAATTTCAACTAGAACGAAGTAATAGGACTCATAATCATCTATATTTTGACAATTCAGAGAACTAATGAAACAATAAGAAGGTATCCCTAAATGAAGACTTGTGTGAGATGTACGAATCGTTTTGAAGGCTATAGTGATAGGATTGATCCTTTTTATGCTAATCAAACTAGAACGAAGTCATAGGACTCATAATCACCTCTTTCTTTGACAATTTGAGAAACTAATGAAATAATAAGAAGGTCTCCATAAATCAAGACTTGTGTGAGATATGTACGCATCGTTTTTAACGCGATAGTCATGGGATTACTCCTTTTGATGGTAATCAAATTAGAACGAAGTAATAGGACTCTTAATCACCTCTTTCTTTCACAATTTTAGGAAACCAATGAAACAATAAGAAGGTCTCCTTAAATGAAGACTTGTGTGAGATGTACGCATCGTTTTTAACGCGATAGTCATGGGATTGCTCCTTTTGATGCTAATCAAACTAGAACGAAGTTATAGGACTCCTAATCACCTATTTCTTTGACAATTTTAAAGCACCAATGAAACAATAAGAAGGTCTCCCTAAATGAAGACCTGTGCGAAACGTACGCATGGTTTTGAATGCGATAGTCATGGGTTTCTCATTTTGACGCTAATCAAAATAGAATGAAGTAATACAACTCTTAATCACCTCTTTCTTTGTAAATTTGAAACAACCAATGAAACAATATGAAGGTCTTCCTAAATGAAGTCTTGTGTGAGATCTACGAATCGTTTTGGACGCGATAGTGATGGGTTTGCTCCTTTTGATGCTAATTTAAACTAGAACGAAGAATAGGACTCTTATCCCTCTTTCTTTCATAATTTTAGGAAACCAATGAAACAATAAGAAGGTTTCCATAAATGAAGACTTGTGTGAGATCTACGCATCGTTTTGGACGCGATAGTGATGTGATTGCTCCTTTTGATGCTAATTTCAACTAGAACGAAGTAATAGGACTCATAATCATCTATTTTGACAATTCAGAGAACTAATGAAACAATAAGAAGGTATCCCTAAATGAAGACTTGTGTGAGATGTACGAATCGTTTTGAAGGCTATAGTGATAGGATTGATCCTTTTATGCTAATCAAACTAGAACGAAGTCATAGGACTCATAATCACCTCTTTCTTTGACAATTTGAGAGAACTAATGAAATAATAAGAAGGTCTCCATAAATCAAGACTTGTGTGAGATATGTACGCATCGTTTTTAACGCGATAGTCATGGGATTACTCCTTTTGATGGTAATCAAATTAGAACGAAGTAATAGGACTCTTAATCACCTCTTTCTTTCACAATTTTAGGAAACCAATGAAACAATAAGAAGGTCTCCTTAAATGAAGACTTGTGTGAGATGTACGCATCGTTTTTAACGCGATAGTCATGGGATTGCTCCTTTTGATGCTAATCAAACTAGAACGAAGTTATAGGACTCCTAATCACCTATTTCTTTGACAATTTTAAAGCACCAATGAAACAATAAGAAGGTCTCCCTAAATGAAGACCTGTGCGAAACGTACGCATGGTTTTGAATGCGATAGTCATGGGTTTCATTTTGACGCTAATCAAAATAGAATGAAGTAATACAACTCTTAATCACCTCTTTCTTTGTAAATTTGAAACAACCAATGAAACAATATGAAGGTCTTCCTAAATGAAGTCTTGTGTGAGATCTACGAATCGTTTTGGACGCGATAGTGATGGGTTTGCTCCTTTTGATGCTAATTTAAACTAGAACGAAGTAATAGGACTCTTAGTCACCTCTTTCTTTCATAATTTTAGGAAACCAATGAAACAATAAGAAGGTTTCCTAAATGAAGACTTGTGTGAGATCTACGCATCGTTTTGGACGCGATAGTGATGTGATTGCTCCTTTTGATGCTAATTTCAACTAGAACGAAGTAATAGGACTCATAATCATCTATATTTGACAATTCAGAGAACTAATGAAACAATAAGAAGGTATCCTAAATGAAGACTTGTGTGAGATGTACGAATCGTTTTGAAGGCTATAGTGATAGGATTGATCCTTTTTATGCTAATCAAACTAGAACGAAGTCATAGGACTCATAATCACCTCTTTCTTTGACAATTTGAGAGAACTAATGAAATAATAAGAAGGTCTCCATAAATCAAGACTTGTGTGAGATATGTACGCATCGTTTTTAACGCGATAGTCAGGGATTACTCCTTTTGATGGTAATCAAATTAGAACGAAGTAATAGGACTCTTAATCACCTCTTTCTTTCACAATTTTAGGAAACCAATGAAACAATAAGAAGGTCTCCTTAAATGAAGACTTGTGTGAGATGTACGCATATTTTTAACGCGATAGTCATGGGATTGCTCCTTTTGATGCTAATCAAACTAGAACGAAGTTATAGGACTCCTAATCACCTATTTCTTTGACAATTTTAAAGCACCAATGAAACAATAAGAAGGTCTCCCTAAATGAAGACTGTGCGAAACGTACGCATGGTTTTGAATGCGATAGTCATGGGTTTCTCATTTTGACGCTAATCAAAATAGAATGAAGTAATACAACTCTTAATCACCTCTTTCTTTGTAAATTTGAAACAACCAATGAAACAATATGAAGGTCTTCCTAAATGAAGTCTTGTGTGAGATCTACGAATCGTTTTGGACGCGATAGTGATGGGTTTGCTCCTTTTGATGCTAATTTAAACTAGAACGAAGTAATAGGACTCTTAGTCACCTCTTTCTTTCATAATTTTAGGAAACCAATGAAACAATAAGAAGGTTTCCTAAATGAAGACTTGTGTGAGATCTACGCATCGTTTTGGACGCGATAGTGATGTGATTGCTCCTTTTGATGCTAATCTCAACTAGAACGAAGTAATAGGAGTCATAATCATCTATATTTGACAATTCAGAGAACTAATGAAACAATAAGAAGGTATCCCTAAATGAAGACTTGTGTGAGATGTACGAATCGTTTTGAAGGCTATAGTGATAGGATTGATCCTTTTTATGCTAATCAAACTAGAACGAAGTCATAGGACTCATAATCACCTCTTTCTTTGACAATTTGAGAGAACTAATGAAATAATAAGAAGGTCTCCATAAATCAGACTTGTGTGAGATATGTACGCATCGTTTTTAACGCGATAGTCATGGGATTACTCCTTTTGATGGTAATCAAATTAGAACGAAGTAATAGGACTCTTAATCACCTCTTTCTTTCACAATTTTAGGAAACCAATGAAACAATAAGAAGGTCTCCTTAAATGAAGACTTGTGTGAGATGTACGCATCGTTTTTAACGCGATAGTCATGGGATTGCTCCTTTTGATGCTAATCAAACTAGAACGAAGTTATAGGACTCCTAATCACCTATTTCTTTGACAATTTTAAAGCACCAATGAAACAATAAGAAGGTCTCCCTAAATGAAGACCTGTGCGAAACGTACGCATGGTTTTGAATGCGATAGTCATGGGTTTCTCATTTTGACGCTAATCAAAATAGAATGAAGTAATACAACTCTTAATCACCTCTTTCTTTGTAAATTTGAAACAACCAATGAAACAATATGAAGGTCTTCCTAAATGAAGTCTTGTGTGAGATCTACGAATCGTTTTGGACGCGATAGTGATGGTTTGCTCCTTTTGATGCTAATTTAAACTAGAACGAAGAATAGGACTCTTAGTCACCTCTTTCTTTCATAATTTTAGGAAACCAATGAAACAATAAGAAGGTTTCCATAAATGAAGACTTGTGTGAGATCTACGCATCGTTTTGGACGCGATAGTGATGTGATTGCTCCTTTTGATGCTAATTTCAACTAGAACGAAGTAATAGGACTCATAATCATCTATATTTTGACAATTCAGAGAACTAATGAAACAATAAGAAGGTATCCCTAAATGAAGACTTGTGTGAGATGTACGAATCGTTTTGAAGGCTATAGTGATAGGATTGATCCTTTTTATGCTAATCAAACTAGAACGAAGTCATAGGACTCATAATCACCTCTTTCTTTGACAATTTGAGAGAACTAATGAAATAATAAGAAGGTCTCCATAAATCAAGACTTGTGTGAGATATGTACGCATCGTTTTTAACGCGATAGTCATGGGATTACTCCTTTTGATGGTAATCAAATTAGAACGAAGTAATAGGACTCTTAATCACCTCTTTCTTTCACAATTTTAGGAAACCAATGAAACAATAAGAAGGTCTCCTTAAATGAAGACTTGTGTGAGATGTACGCATCGTTTTTAACGCGATAGTCATGGGATTGCTCCTTTTGATGCTAATCAAACTAGAACGAAGTTATAGGACTCCTAATCACCTATTTCTTTGACAATTTTAAAGCACCAATGAAACAATAAGAAGGTCTCCCTAAATGAAGACCTGTGCGAAACGTACGCATGGTTTTGAATGCGATAGTCATGGGTTTCTCATTTTGACGCTAATCAAAATAGAATGAAGTAATACAACTCTTAATCACCTCTTTCTTTGTAAATTTGAAACAACCAATGAAACAATATGAAGGTCTTCCTAAATGAAGTCTTGTGTGAGATCTACGAATCGTTTTGGACGCGATAGTGATGGGTTTGCTCCTTTTGATGCTAATTTAAACTAGAACGAAGTAATAGGACTCTTAGTCACCTCTTTCTTTCATAATTTTAGGAAACCAATGAAACAATAAGAAGGTTTCCATAAATGAAGACTTGTGTGAGATCTACGCATCGTTTTGGACGCGATAGTGATGTGATTGCTCCTTTTGATGCTAATTTCAACTAGAACGAAGTAATAGGACTCATAATCATCTATATTTTGACAATTCAGAGAACTAATGAAACAATAAGAAGGTATCCCTAAATGAAGACTTGTGTGAGATGTACGAATCGTTTTGAAGGCTATAGTGATAGGATTGATCCTTTTTATGCTAATCAAACTAGAACGAAGTCATAGGACTCATAATCACCTCTTTCTTTGACAATTTGAGAGAACTAATGAAATAATAAGAAGGTCTCCATAAATCAAGACTTGTGTGAGATATGTACGCATCGTTTTTAACGCGATAGTCATGGGATTACTCCTTTTGATGGTAATCAAATTAGAACGAAGTAATAGGACTCTTAATCACCTCTTTCAATTTTAGGAAACCAATGACATAAAGTAAGAATAAGATAAAAAAATCCTTAAATGAAGACTTGTGTGAGATGTACGCATCGTTTTAACGCGATAGTCATGGGATTGCTCCTTTTGATGCTAATCAAACTAGAACGAAGTTATAGGACTCCTAATCACCTATTTCTTTGACAATTTTAAAGCACCAATGAAACAATAAGAAGGTCTCCCTAAATGAAGACCTGTGCGAGTACGCATGGTTTTGAATGCGATAGTCATGGGTTTCTCATTTTGACGCTAATCAAAATAGAATGAAGTAATACAACTCTTAATCACCTCTTTCTTTGTAAATTTGAAACAACCAATGAAACAATATGAAGGTCTTCCTAAATGAAGTCTTGTGTGAGATCTACGAATCGTTTTGGACGCGATAGTGATGGGTTTGCTCCTTTTGATGCTAATTTAAACTAGAACGAAGTAATAGGACTCTTATCACCTCTTTCTTTCATAATTTTAGGAAACCAATGAAACAATAAGAAGGTTTCCAAATGAAGACTTGTGTGAGATCTACGCATCGTTTTGGACGCGATAGTGATGTGATTGCTCCTTTTGATGCTAATTTCAACTAGAACGAAGTAATAGGACTCATAATCATCTATATTTTGACAATTCAGAGAACTAATGAAACAATAAGAAGGTATCCTAAATGAAGACTTGTGTGAGATGTACGAATCGTTTTGAAGGCTATAGTGATAGGATTGATCCTTTTTATGCTAATCAAACTAGAACGAAGTCATAGGACTCATAATCACCTCTTTCTTTGACAATTTGAGAGAACTAATGAAATAATAAGAAGGTCTCCATAAATCAAGACTTGTGTGAGATATGTACGCATCGTTTTTAACGCGATAGTCATGGGATTACTCCTTTTGATGGTAATCAAATTAGAACGAAGTAATAGGACTCTTAATCACCTCTTTCTTTCACAATTTTAGGAAACCAATGAAACAATAAGAAGGTCTCCTTAAATGAAGACTTGTGTGAGATGTACGCATTTTTTAACGCGATAGTCATGGGATTGCTCCTTTTGATGCTAATCAAACTAGAACGAAGTTATAGGACTCCTAATCACCTATTTCTTTGACAATTTTAAAGCACCAATGAAACAATAAGAAGGTCTCCCTAAATGAAGACTGTGCGAAACGTACGCATGGTTTTGAATGCGATAGTCATGGGTTTCTCATTTTGACGCTAATCAAAATAGAATGAAGTAATACAACTCTTAATCACCTCTTTCTTTGTAAATTTGAAACAACCAATGAAACAATATGAAGGTCTTCCTAAATGAAGTCTTGTGTGAGATCTACGAATCGTTTTGGACGCGATAGTGATGGGTTTGCTCCTTTTGATGCTAATTTAAACTAGAACGAAGTAATAGGACTCTTAGTCACCTCTTTCTTTCATAATTTTAGGAAACCAATGAAACAATAAGAAGGTTTCCTAAATGAAGACTTGTGTGAGATCTACGCATCGTTTTGGACGCGATAGTGATGTGATTGCTCCTTTTGATGCTAATTTCAACTAGAACGAAGTAATAGGACTCATAATCTATATTTTGACAATTCAGAGAACTAATGAAACAATAAGAAGGTATCCTAAATGAAGACTTGTGTGAGATGTACGAATCGTTTTGAAGGCTATAGTGATAGGATTGATCCTTTTATGCTAATCAAACTAGAACGAAGTCATAGGACTCATAATCACCTCTTTCTTTGACAATTTGAGAGAACTAATGAAATAATAAGAAGGTCTCCATAAATCAAGACTTGTGTGAGATATGTACGCATCGTTTTTAACGCGATAGTCATGGGATTACTTTTTGATGGTAATCAAATTAGAACGAAGTAATAGGACTCTTAATCACCTCTTTCTTTCACAATTTTAGGAAACCAATGAAACAATAAGAAGGTCTCCTTAAATGAAGACTTGTGTGAGATGTACGCATCTTTTTAACGCGATAGTCATGGGATTGCTCCTTTTGATGCTAATCAAACTAGAACGAAGTTATAGGACTCCTAATCACCTATTTCTTTGACAATTTTAAAGCACCAATGAAACAATAAGAAGGTCTCCCTAAATGAAGACCTGTGCGAAACGTACGCATGGTTTTGAATGCGATAGTCATGGGTTTCTCATTTTGACGCTAATCAAAATAGAATGAAGTAATACAACTCTTAATCACCTCTTTCTTTGTAAATTTGAAACAACCAATGAAACAATATGAAGGTCTTCCTAAATGAAGTCTTGTGTGAGATCTACGAATCGTTTTGGACGCGATAGTGATGGGTTTGCTCCTTTTGATGCTAATTTAAACTAGAACGAAGTAATAGGACTCTTAGTCACCTCTTTCTTTCATAATTTTAGGAAACCAATGAAACAATAAGAAGGTTTCCTAAATGAAGACTTGTGTGAGATCTACGCATCGTTTTGGACGCGATAGTGATGTGATTGCTCCTTTTGATGCTAATTTCAACTAGAACGAAGTAATAGGACTCATAATCATCTATATTTTGACAATTCAGAGAACTAATGAAACAATAAGAAGGTATCCTAAATGAAGACTTGTGTGAGATGTACGAATCGTTTTGAAGGCTATAGTGATAGGATTGATCCTTTTTATGCTAATCAAACTAGAACGAAGTCATAGGACTCATAATCACCTCTTTCTTTGACAATTTGAGAGAACTAATGAAATAATAAGAAGGTCCCCATAAATCAAGACTTGTGTGAGATATGTACGCATCGTTTTTAACGCGATAGTCATGGGATTACTCCTTTTGATGGTAATCAAATTAGAACGAAGTAATAGGACTCTTAATCACCTCTTTCTTTCAAATTTTAGGAAACCAATGAAACAATAAGAAGGTCTCCTTAAATGAAGACTTGTGTGAGATGTACGCATCGTTTTTAATGCGATAGTCATGGGATTGCTCCTTTTGATGCTAATCAAACTAGAACAAAGTTATAGGACTCCTAATCACCTATTTCTTTGACAATTTTAAAGCACCAATGAAACAATAAGAAGGTCTCCCTAAATGAAGACCTGTGCGAAACGTACGCATGGTTTTGAATGCGATAGTCATGGGTTTCTCATTTTGACGCTAATCAAAATAGAATGAAGTAATACAACTCTTAATCACCTCTTTCTTTGTAAATTTGAAACAACCAATGAAACAATATGAAGGTCTTCCTAAATGAAGTCTTGTGTGAGATCTACGAATCGTTTTGGACGCGATAGTGATGGGTTTGCTCCTTTTGATGCTAATTTAAACTAGAACGAAGAATAGGACTCTTATCACCTCTTTCTTTCATAATTTTAGGAAACCAATGAAACAATAAGAAGGTTTCCTAAATGAAGACTTGTGTGAGATCTACGCATCGTTTTGGACGCGATAGTGATGTGATTGCTCCTTTTGATGCTAATTTCAACTAGAACGAAGTAATAGGACTCATAATCATCTATATTTTGACAATTCAGAGAACTAATGAAACAATAAGAAGGTATCCTAAATGAAGACTTGTGTGAGATGTACGAATCGTTTTGAAGGCTATAGTGATAGGATTGATCCTTTTTATGCTAATCAAACTAGAACGAAGTCATAGGACTCATAATCACCTCTTTCTTTGACAATTTGAGAGAACTAATGAAATAATAAGAAGGTCTCCATAAATCAAGACTTGTGTGAGATATGTACGCATCGTTTTTAACGCGATAGTCATGGGATTACTCCTTTTGATGGTAATCAAATTAGAACGAAGTAATAGGACTCTTAATCACCTCTTTCTTTCACAATTTTAGGAAACCAATGAAACAATAAGAAGGTCTCCTTAAATGAAGACTTGTGTGAGATGTACGCATCGTTTTTAACGCGATAGTCATGGGATTGCTCCTTTTGATGCTAATCAAACTAGAACGAAGTTATAGGACTCCTAATCACCTATTTCTTTGACAATTTTAAAGCACCAATGAAACAATAAGAAGGTCTCCCTAAATGAAGACTGTGCGAAACGTACGCATGGTTTTGAATGCGATAGTCATGGGTTTCTCATTTTGACGCTAATCAAAATAGAATGAAGTAATACAACTCTTAATCACCTCTTTCTTTGTAAATTTGAAACAACCAATGAAACAATATGAAGGTCTTCCTAAATGAAGTCTTGTGTGAGATCTACGAATCGTTTTGGACGCGATAGTGATGGGTTTGCTCCTTTTGATGCTAATTTAAACTAGAACGAAGTAATAGGACTCTTAGTCACCTCTTTCTTTCATAATTTTAGGAAACCAATGAAACAATAAGAAGGTTTCCTAAATGAAGACTTGTGTGAGATCTACGCATCGTTTTGGACGCGATAGTGATGTGATTGCTCCTTTTGATGCTAATTTCAACTAGAACGAAGTAATAGGACTCATAATCATCTATATTTTGACAATTCAGAGAACTAATGAAACAATAAGAAGGTATCCCTAAATGAAGACTTGTGTGAGATGTACGAATCGTTTTGAAGGCTATAGTGATAGGATTGATCCTTTTTATGCTAATCAAACTAGAACGAAGTCATAGGACTCATAATCACCTCTTTCTTTGACAATTTGAGAGAACTAATGAAATAATAAGAAGGTCTCCATAAATCAAGACTTGTGTGAGATATGTACGCATCGTTTTTAACGCGATAGTCAGGGATTACTCCTTTTGATGGTAATCAAATTAGAACGAAGTAATAGGACTCTTAATCACCTCTTTCTTTCACAATTTTAGGAAACCAATGAAACAATAAGAAGGTCTCCTTAAATGAAGACTTGTGTGAGATGTACGCATCGTTTTTAACGCGATAGTCATGGGATTGCTCCTTTTGATGCTAATCAAACTAGAACGAAGTTATAGGACTCCTAATCACCTATTTCTTTGACAATTTTAAAGCACCAATG
This sequence comes from Panax stipuleanatus, assembly GCA_020205555.1. NCBI lineage: Eukaryota > Viridiplantae > Streptophyta > Magnoliopsida > Apiales > Araliaceae > Panax > Panax stipuleanatus. The sequence goes on from JAINUT010001187.1 coordinate 10,557, forward strand.
AAACAATAAGAAGGTCTCCCTAAATGAAGACCTGTGCGAAACGTACGCATGGTTTTGAATGCGATAGTCATGGGTTTCTCATTTTGACGCTAATCAAAATAGAATGAAGTAATACAACTCTTAATCACCTCTTTCTTTGTAAATTTGAAACAACCAATGAAACAATATGAAGGTCTTCCTAAATGAAGTCTTGTGTGAGATCTACGAATCGTTTTGGACGCGATAGTGATGGGTTTGCTCCTTTTGATGCTAATTTAAACTAGAACGAAGGAATAGGACTCTTATCACCTCTTTCTTTCATAATTTTAGGAAACCAATGAAACAATAAGAAGGTTTCTAAATGAAGACTTGTGTGAGATCTACGCATCGTTTTGGACGCGATAGTGATGTGATTGCTCCTTTTGATGCTAATTTCAACTAGAACGAAGTAATAGGACTCATAATCTATATTTTGACAATTCAGAGAACTAATGAAACAATAAGAAGGTATCCCTAAATGAAGACTTGTGTGAGATGTACGAATCGTTTTGAAGGCTATAGTGATAGGATTGATCCTTTTTATGCTAATCAAACTAGAACGAAGTCATAGGACTCATAATCATCACTCTTTCTTTGACAATTTGAGAGAACTAATGAAATAATAAGAAGGTCTCCATAAATCAAGACTTGTGTGAGATATGTACGCATCGTTTTTAACGCGATAGTCATGGGATTACTCCTTTTGATGGTAATCAAATTAGAACGAAGTAATAGGACTCTTAATCACCTCTTTCTTTCACAATTTTAGGAAACCAATGAAACAATAAGAAGGTCTCCTTAAATGAAGACTTGTGTGAGATGTACGCATCGTTTTTAACGCGATAGTCATGGGATTGCTCCTTTTGATGCTAATCAAACTAGAACGAAGTTATAGGACTCCTAATCACCTATTTCTTTGACAATTTTAAAGCACCAATGAAACAATAAGAAGGTCTCCCTAAATGAAGACCTGTGCGAAACGTACGCATGGTTTTGAATGCGATAGTCATGGGTTTCTCATTTTGACGCTAATCAAAATAGAATGAAGTAATACAACTCTTAATCACCTCTTTCTTTGTAAATTTGAAACAACCAATGAAACAATATGAAGGTCTTCCTAAATGAAGTCTTGTGTGAGATCTACGAATCGTTTTGGACGCGATAGTGATGGGTTTGCTCCTTTTGATGCTAATTTAAACTAGAACGAAGAATAGGACTCTTAGTCACCTCTTTCTTTCATAATTTTAGGAAACCAATGAAACAATAAGAAGGTTTCCATAAATGAAGACTTGTGTGAGATCTACGCATCGTTTTGGACGCGATAGTGATGTGATTGCTCCTTTTGATGCTAATTTCAACTAGAACGAAGTAATAGGACTCATAATCTTATTTTGACAATTCAGAGAACTAATGAAACAATAAGAAGGTATCCCTAAATGAAGACTTGTGTGAGATGTACGAATCGTTTTGAAGGCTATAGTGATAGGATTGATCCTTTTTATGCTAATCAAACTAGAACGAAGTCATAGGACTCATAATCACCTCTTTCTTTGACAATTGAGAGAACTAATGAAATAATAAGAAGGTCTCCATAAATCAAGACTTGTGTGAGATATGTACGCATCGTTTTTAACGCGATAGTCATGGGATTACTCCTTTTGATGGTAATCAAATTAGAACGAAGTAATAGGACTCTTAATCACCTCTTTCTTTCACAATTTTAGGAAACCAATGAAACAATAAGAAGGTCTCCTTAAATGAAGACTTGTGTGAGATGTACGCATCGTTTTTAACGCGATAGTCATGGGATTGCTCCTTTTGATGCTAATCAAACTAACGAAGTTATAGGACTCCTAATCACCTATTTCTTTGACAATTTTAAAGCACCAATGAAACAATAAGAAGGTCTCCCTAAATGAAGACCTGTGCGAAACGTACGCATGGTTTTGAATGCGATAGTCATGGGTTTCTCATTTTGACGCTAATCAAAATAGAATGAAGTAATACAACTCTTAATCACCTCTTTCTTTGTAAATTTGAAACAACCAATGAAACAATATGAAGGTCTTCCTAAATGAAGTCTTGTGTGAGATCTACGAATCGTTTTGGACGCGATAGTGATGGGTTTGCCTTTTGATGCTAATTTAAACTAGAACGAAGTAATAGGACTCTTAGTCACCTCTTTCTTTCATAATTTTAGGAAACCAATGAAACAATAAGAAGGTTTCCTAAATGAAGACTTGTGTGAGATCTACGCATCGTTTTGGACGCGATAGTGATGTGATTGCTCCTTTTGATGCTAATTTCAACTAGAACGAAGTAATAGGACTCATAATCATCTATATTTGACAATTCAGAGAACTAATGAAACAATAAGAAGGTATCCTAAATGAAGACTTGTGTGAGATGTACGAATCGTTTTGAAGGCTATAGTGATAGGATTGATTTTTTATGCTAATCAAACTAGAACGAAGTCATAGGACTCATAATCACCTCTTTCTTTGACAATTTGAGAGAACTAATGAAATAATAAGAAGGTCTCCATAAATCAAGACTTGTGTGAGATATGTACGCATCGTTTTTAACGCGATAGTCATGGGATTACTCCTTTTGATGGTAATCAAATTAGAACGAAGTAATAGGACTCTTAATCACCTCTTTCTTTCACAATTTTAGGAAACCAATGAAACAATAAGAAGGTCTCCTTAAATGAAGACTTGTGTGAGATGTACGCATCGTTTTAACGCGATAGTCATGGGATTGCTCCTTTTGATGCTAATCAAACAAAAACGAAGTTATAGGACTCCTAATCACCTATTTCTTTGACAATTTTAAAGCACCAATGAAACAATAAGAAGGTCTCCCTAAATGAAGACCTGTGCGAAACGTACGCATGGTTTTGAATGCGATAGTCATGGGTTTCTCATTTTGACGCTAATCAAAATAGAATGAAGTAATACAACTCTTAATCACCTCTTTCTTTGTAAATTTGAAACAACCAATGAAACAATATGAAGGTCTTCCTAAATGAAGTCTTGTGTGAGATCTACGAATCGTTTTGGACGCGATAGTGATGGGTTTGCTCCTTTTGATGCTAATTTAAACTAGAACGAAGTAATAGGACTCTTAGTCACCTCTTTCTTTCATAATTTTAGGAAACCAATGAAACAATAAGAAGGTTTCCTAAATGAAGACTTGTGTGAGATCTACGCATCGTTTTGGACGCGATAGTGATGTGATTGCTCCTTTTGATGCTAATTTCAACTAGAACGAAGTAATAGGACTCATAATCATCTATATTTTGACAATTCAGAGAACTAATGAAACAATAAGAAGGTATCCTAAATGAAGACTTGTGTGAGATGTACGAATCGTTTTGAAGGCTATAGTGATAGGATTGATCCTTTTTGCTAATCAAACTAGAACGAAGTCATAGGACTCATAATTACCTCTCTCTTTGACAATTTGAGAGAACTAATGAAATAATAAGAATGTCTCCATAAATCAAGACTTGTGTGAGATATGTACGCATCGTTTTTAACGCGATAGTCATGGGATTACTCCTTTTGATGGTAATCAAATTAGAACGAAGTAATAGGACTCTTAATCACCTCTTTATTTCACAATTTTAGGAAACCAATGAAACAATAAGAAGGTCTCCTTAAATGAAGACTTGTGTCAGTGTACGCATCGTTTTTAACGCGATAGTCATGGGATTGCTCATTTTGATGCTAATCAAACTAGAACGAAGTTATAGGACCTAATCACCTATTTCTTTGACAATTTTAAAGCACCAATGAAACAATAAGAAGGTCTCCCTAAATGAAGACCTGTGCGAAACGTACGCATGGTTTTGAATGCGATAGTCATGGGTTTCTCATTTTGACGCTAATCAAAATAGAATGAAGTAATACAACTCTTAATCACCTCTTTCTTTGTAAATTTGAAACAACCAATGAAACAATATGAAGGTCTTCCTAAATGAAGTCTTGTGTGAGATCTACGAATCGTTTTGGACGCGATAGTGATGGGTTTGCTCCTTTTGATGCTAATTTAAACTAGAACGAAGAATAGGACTCTTAGTCACCTCTTTCTTTCATAATTTTAGGAAACCAATGAAACAATAAGAAGGTTTCCTAAATGAAGACTTGTGTGAGATCTACGCATCGTTTTGGACGCGATAGTGATGTGATTGCTCCTTTTGATGCTAATTTCAACTAGAACGAAGTAATAGGACTCATAATCATCTATATTTTTATAATTCAGAGAACTAATGAAACAATAAGAAGGTATCCTAAATGAAGACTTGTGTGAGATGTACGAATCGTTTTGAAGGCTATAGTGATAGGATTGATCCTTTTTATGCTAATCAAACTAGAACGAAGTCATAGGACTCATAATCACCTCTTTCTTTGACAATTTGAGAGAACTAATGAAATAATAAGAAGGTCTCCAAATCAAGACTTGTGTGAGATATGTACGCATCGTTTTTAACGCGATAGTCATGGGATTACTCCTTTTGATGGTAATCAAATTAGAACGAAGTAATAGGACTCAATCACCTCTTTCTTTCACAATTTTAGGAAACCAATGAAACAATAAGAAGGTCTCCTTAAATGAAGACTTGTGTGAGATGTACGCATCGTTTTTAACGCGATAGTCATGGGATTGCTCCTTTTGATGCTAATCAAACTAGAACGAAGTTATAGGACTCCTAATCACCTATTTCTTTGACAATTTTAAAGCACCAATGAAACAATAAGAAGGTCTCCCTAAATGAAGACCTGTGCGAAACGTACGCATGGTTTTGAATGCGATAGTCATGGGTTTCTCATTTTGACGCTAATCAAAATAGAATGAAGTAATACAACTCTTAATCACCTCTTTCTTTGTAAATTTGAAACAACCAATGAAACAATATGAAGGTCTTCCTAAATGAAGTCTTGTGTGAGATCTACGAATCGTTTTGGACGCGATAGTGATGGGTTTGCTCCTTTTGATGCTAATTTAAACTAGAACGAAGTAATAGGACTCTTAGTCACCTCTTTCTTTCATAATTTTAGGAAACCAATGAAACAATAAGAAGGTTTCCTAAATGAAGACTTGTGTGAGATCTACGCATCGTTTTGGACGCGATAGTGATGTGATTGCTCCTTTTGATGCTAATTTCAACTAGAACGAAGTAATAGGACTCATAATCATCTATATTTTGACAATTCAGAGAACTAATGAAACAATAAGAAGGTATCCCTAAATGAAGACTTGTGTGAGATGTACGAATCGTTTTGAAGGCTATAGTGATAGGATTGATCCTTTTATGCTAATCAAACTAGAACGAAGTCATAGGACTCATAATCACCTCTTTCTTTGACAATTTGAGAGAACTAATGAAATAATAAGAAGGTCTCCATAAATCAAGACTTGTGTGAGATATGTACGCATCGTTTTTAACGCGATAGTCATGGGATTACTCCTTTTGATGGTAATCAAATTAGAACGAAGTAATAGGACTCTTAATCACCTTTTTGTCTTTCACAATTTTAGGAAACCAATGAAACAATAAGAAGGTCTCCTTAAATGAAGACTTGTGTGAGATGTACGCATCGTTTTTAACGCGATTGTCATGGGATTGCTCCTTTTGATGCTAATCAAACTAGAACGAAGTTATAGGACTCCTAATCACCTATTTCTTTGACAATTTTAAAGCACCAATGAAACAATAAGAAGGTCTCCCTAAATGAAGACCTGTGCGAAACGTACGCATGGTTTTGAATGCGATAGTCATGGGTTTCTCATTTTGACGCTAATCAAAATAGAATGAAGTAATACAACTCTTAATCACCTCTTTCTTTGTAAATTTGAAACAACCAATGAAACAATATGAAGGTCTTCCTAAATGAAGTCTTGTGTGAGATCTACGAATCGTTTTGGACGCGATAGTGATGGGTTTGCTCCTTTTGATGCTAATTTAAACTAGAACGAAGAATAGGACTCTTAGTCACCTCTTTCTTTCATAATTTTAGGAAACCAATGAAACAATAAGAAGGTTTCCATAAATGAAGACTTGTGTGAGATCTACGCATCGTTTTGGACGCGATAGTGATGTGATTGCTCCTTTTGATGCTAATTTCAACTAGAACGAAGTAATAGGACTCATAATCATCATATTTTGACAATTCAGAGAACTAATGAAACAATAAGAAGGTATCCTAAATGAAGACTTGTGTGAGATGTACGAATCGTTTTGAAGGCTATAGTGATAGGATTGATCCTTTTTATGCTAATCAAACTAGAACGAAGTCATAGGACTCATAATCACCTCTTTCTTTGACAATTTGAGAGAACTAATGAAATAATAAGAAGGTCTCCATAAATCAAGACTTGTGTGAGATATGTACGCATCGTTTTTAACGCGATAGTCATGGGATTACTCCTTTTGATGGTAATCAAATTAGAACGAAGTAATAGGACTCTTAATCACCTCTTTCTTTCACAATTTTAGGAAACCAATGAAACAATAAGAAGGTCTCCTTAAATGAAGACTTGTGTGAGATGTACGCATCGTTTTAACGCGATAGTCATGGGATTGCTCCTTTGATGCTAATCAAACTAGAACGAAGTTATAGGACTCCTAATCACCTATTTCTTTGACAATTTTAAAGCACCAATGAAACAATAAGAAGGTCTCCCTAAATGAAGACCTGTGCGAAACGTACGCATGGTTTTGAATGCGATAGTCATGGGTTTCTCATTTTGACGCTAATCAAAATAGAATGAAGTAATACAACTCTTAATCACCTCTTTCTTTGTAAATTTGAAACAACCAATGAAACAATATGAAGGTCTTCCTAAATGAAGTCTTGTGTGAGATCTACGAATCGTTTTGGACGCGATAGTGATGGGTTTGCTCCTTTTGATGCTAATTTAAACTAGAACGAAGTAATAGGACTCTTAGTCACCTCTTTCTTTCATAATTTTAGGAAACCAATGAAACAATAAGAAGGTTTCCTAAATGAAGACTTGTGTGAGATCTACGCATCGTTTTGGACGCGATAGTGATGTGATTGCTCCTTTTGATGCTAATTTCAACTAGAACGAAGTAATAGGACTCATAATCATCTATTTTTGACAATTCAGAGAACTAATGAAACAATAAGAAGGTATCCCTAAATGAAGACTTGTGTGAGATGTACGAATCGTTTTGAAGGCTATAGTGATAGGATTGATCCTTTTTATGCTAATCAAACTAGAACGAAGTCATAGGACTCATAATCACCTCTTTCTTTGACAATTTGAGAGAACTAATGAAATAATAAGAAGGTTTCCATAAATCAAGACTTGTGTGAGATATGTACGCATAGTTTTTAACACGATAGTCATGGGATTACTCCTTTTGATGGTAATCAAATTAGAAAAAAGTAATAGGACTCTTAATCACCTATTTCTTTCGTAATTTTAGGAAACCAATGAAATAATAAGAAGGTCTCCTTAAATGAGGACTTGTGTGAGATGTACGCATCGTTTTTAACGCGATAGTCATGGGATTGCTCCTTTTGATGCTAATCAAACTAGAACGAAGTTATAGGACTCCTAATCACCTATTTCTTTGACAATTTTAAAGCACCAATGAAACAATAAGAAGGTCTCCCTAAATGAAGACCTGTGCGAAACGTACGCATGGTTTTGAATGCGATAGTCATGGGTTTCTCATTTTGACGCTAATCAAAATAGAATGAAGTAATACAACTCTTAATCACCTCTTTCTTTGTAAATTTGAAACAACCAATGAAACAATATGAAGGTCTTCCTAAATGAAGTCTTGTGTGAGATCTACGAATCGTTTTGGACGCGATAGTGATGGGTTTGCTCCTTTTGATGCTAATTTAAACTAGAACGAAGGAATAGGACTCTTATCACCTCTTTCTTTCATAATTTAGGAAACCAATGAAACAATAAGAAGGTTTCCATAAATGAAGACTTGTGTGAGATCTACGCATCGTTTGGACGCGATAGTGATGTGATTGCTCCTTTTGATGCTAATTTCAACTAGAACGAAGTAATAGGACTCATAATCATCTATATTTTGACAATTCAGAGAACTAATGAAACAATAAGAAGGTATCCCTAAATGAAGACTTGTGTGAGACGTACGAATCGTTTTGAAGGCTATAGTGATAGGATTGATCCTTTTTATGCTAATCAAACTAGAACGAAGTCATAGGACTCATAATCACCTCTTTCTTTGACAATTTGAGAGAACTAATGAAATAATAAGAAGGTCTCCATAAATCAAGACTTGTGTGAGATATGTACGCATCGTTTTTAACGCGATAGTCATGGGATTACTCCTTTTGATGGTAATCAAATTAGAACGAAGTAATAGGATCTTAATCACCTCTTTTTTCATTTTAGGAAACCAATGAAACAATAAGAAGGTCTCCTTAAATGAAGACTTGTGTGAGATGTACGCATCGTTTTTAACGCGATAGTCATGGGATTGCTCCTTTTGATGCTAATCAAACTAGAACGAAGTTATAGGACTCTAATCACCTATTTCTTGACAATTTTAAAGCACCAATGAAACAATAAGAAGGTCTCCCTAAATGAAGACCTGTGCGAAACGTACGCATGGTTTTGAATGCGATAGTCATGGGTTTCTCATTTTGACGCTAATCAAAATAGAATGAAGTAATACAACTCTTAATCACCTCTTTCTTTGTAAATTTGAAACAACCAATGAAACAATATGAAGGTCTTCCTAAATGAAGTCTTGTGTGAGATCTACGAATCGTTTTGGACGCGATAGTGATGGGTTTGCTCCTTTGATGCTAATTTAAACTAGAACGAAGGAATAATGGATCTTATCACCTCTTTCTTTCATAATTTTAGGAAACCAATGAAACAATAAGAAGGTTTCCGTAAATGAAGACTTGTGTGATCTACGCATCGTTTTGGACGCGATAGTGATGTGATTGCTCCTTTTGATGCTAATTTCAACTAGAACGAAGTAATAGGACTCATAACTATATTTTGACAATTCAGAGAACTAATGAAAAATAGAAGGTATCCCTAAATGAAGACTTGTGTGAGATGTACGAATCGTTTTGAAGGCTATAGTGATAGGATTGATCCTTTTTATGCTAATCAAACTAGAACGAAGTCATAGGACTCATAATCACCTCTTTCTTTGACAATTTGAGAGAACTAATGAAATAATAAGAAGGTCTCCATAAATCAAGACTTGGTGTGAGATATGTACGCATCTTTTAACGCGATAGTCATGGGATTACTCCTTTTGATGGTAATCAAATTAGAACGAAGTAATAGGACTCTTAATCACCTCTTTCTTTCACAATTTAGGAAAACCAATGAAACAATAAGAGGTCCCTTAATGAAGACTTGTGTGAGATGTACGCATCGTTTTAACGCGATAGTCATGGGATTGCTCCTTTTGATGCTAATCAAACTAGAACGAAGTTATAGGACTCCTAATCACCTATTTCTTTGACAATTTAAAGCACCAATGAAACAATAAGAAGGTCTCCCTAAATGAAGACTGTGCGAAACGTACGCATGGTTTGAATGCGATAGTCATGGTTTCTCATTTGACGCTAATCAAAATAGAATGAAGTAATACAACTCTAATCACCTCTTTCTTTGTAAATTGAAACAACCAATGAAACAATATGAAGGTCTTCCTAAATGAAGTCTTGTGTG